>JAODAL010008222.1:0-119417 GCA_025379985.1 Phyllomedusa bahiana | reverse complement strand
TTCCCAAGTCAAGGGGCCGGCGAAGTGCCGGCCCTTCCGCTCACTTCCCCCGTCCACACGGCGTAATTGTGGGGCGTAATTACGTCCCGCAATTAAGCCGTGTGAACATAGCCTTACACCCTATAGGAAAAGGGAGAATGGAGCAGATAAAACTGCTGAACCATGGCGGTACTCCGTTTGGTAGGAAAGGGAGGAACACACTCCTACTCCAGTGCCCTGCAAGATCCATGTGAGCACCAGGAGATAGTAGATATTAGACAATTAGCAGCCAGTTTTCACCTTTAGGAAAAGAGGGAAACTTCCCCTGCTATTGCTCTATCCAGGGGAGGGAGTAAGCGAAACGCTATTGCATAACAAAATAACAAATATACAATCGTTCAGGCAGCTCATAGACTTAAAGGGGTTGTCTCGCTACAATGATTGGGTTTTAATTTAAAGATCTTTAAAAAACAAGCAGCTTTGCAATATATGTTCATTACAAATGTCCTACTGTTTTTTGAGCTAGCCCTGTAGTATTACTACATCAGCTTCTCAAAACTCTATAGTAGCCGACCTGTTGACCCTTATCTTACGGGCTGTCAGGTCTGAATGACTCATCACCTTTGAAACAGGTCGGAGCAGAGAGCCCCCCCGCACAGAATGCTTCGTAGTGGAGGGGGGAGGGGAGGAGGACTCTGGCGTCTGTGTCCATGCTGCTTGGATTAACCCTGTGTGTGCCTGCTTCCCCTGCTCTCTACACAGATAGATGTGACAGCAGTGACCCCTGTCTGTTACTATAATCATGATATGTCTTTGGAACTTGACTATACAATATTATAACAGATCAGGGGGTATGTGAATACTTTATTTTCTCCTGTATTAGGGACACATCCTGAGTATAGTAACACTGCCCTTGTTTTTTGCTGGAGATGTGGAGACTTGTTAAGCTAAGGCAGGGGATATAGGAACACATCAATCCCCTCTGCTCTATTAGCACACAGCTTCATATTCCTCTCTACACTCCTAGATCAGCCCTCTCCTGTAACAGACCTAGGCAGACACACACAGGGTGAACTCTGAGAGCAAACCCCCCCCCCCCCTGTCTCGAAGTTACGTAGCTGCCTGGGTTGCTGATGGAGGGGGAGAGGGAGCAGAACAGACAGACAAGCTAGCACGCCCCTCAGTTCAACTTACCAGGGACACTGACAGGCTGAAAGCTCGTAATGAGACAACTCCTTTAAATAGGAAAAACGACCTTTAGTCTACACAGGTCATTTTTTTTCTCTGCTCATCTTCTGCCGTATTATACAACATATTGTATAATACGCCAGCGCTTTGTATGGGAAGACGACGAATAAACTCAATCAATTGTATGGGCCAACGGCAGAAAAATGAGAACGGACCATGGTTTTTGCTTAACATGTGAAAAAAAACCACAGTCCTGCATCGGAAAAAAAAGATAGACTTTTGGACTTTTTTTTTGTCCGATGCAGCGTAGACCTAGCCTAAGGAGATTGCACAATGAGCGTCTGCATATCACCTCTCTGTATCCTACCAAGAGGTGTCTCCAGGGGATTGCTACAAATCCGTCTTCGGGTGTACGTGGAATCACCTCTTCGGTACAATGCACCCTTGAGTGGAGTTACCGGAATCTAAAAGAAAGCTGCAGGGGTGGTAGTGGGGACGGGTGACCGGCATAAGGAAAGGGCAGACATCTAAAGAACTGATTGTTTCACTGGTGTCCTCATCACCAACACGGTGCGACACACAATGATGACCACCCTGACAGATGAGAACACATGTCCCTGTGGTCAAATTATTTTCAGTCTTTTCTAAAGGTACAGTACCATCCTTTCTGTCCAGGCCAATCCCATTATTATTATAATATTTTCTGGTTGAACAACTATTTCCAGTCATTATTAGTTTTAACAGTTTCAAGTGATTTCCGTGACCCTTGTGGGTTTTTCTTTCTTTAACAGAAGGGAACCAACAATATTGTCCATGTGTATTTTGTCATTTTGTGACAATCTGCATCGGAGGCTGTGTAATTAAGTATCTAGCATTAATTAGCGGCATTCGTACAATGGATATTTCACAGCTGAACACTTCACCACTGAGTCAGTTGGTATGTAAGCCACTGACAAAGGCAGAGCGAATCAAAACGTAGGATTATACACTGACATATTAATTGTTTTCACTCTAAGAGTCCCCTAAGTCTCCGTTGCGTAAGCTTCAAGGTAATGGGATCTTTTTCGTTTGCTTGCAGATGCGGAACAGAGACCAACCCAGTTGTTGCCTTACACTTCACTCCACTTGACTAATATATTCGCCGTTACTTCTATTGCGTAGTGGCATCCTAAAAATTGACTATATAAATATAAAATTACGTGGTATAACCAGCGAAACATAAAGCAAGGTTGCATTCGTACAGTTCCCGGGTGGAAACAGGCGGTCATACAAGGTTCGTTAGGTCGATTACATGGTCTAATTGGAAACGGTAGATTACTAAGAAAAGATGTTCGGTATATTATCTGAAGAATCTACATAAGCGGAATATAATATTTACTAGAAAACTGTGGCAAGCTAAGTCACACTAATAACAACTATCCAGTGTAGGAACTGCGGGTATGGACTCGCTCTTACCCGAACGTAATTATTCAAAGGTTGATATAAAACCATTTAGCTAAGCCTCGGCAATTAGCCAAAACTTATTACCAGCAAACGGCTTGGCCCTTATAATAAATTCACTATATATAAGAGAACCCTGGTCGCCTGCGTTTAATGATTAAGCTATTTACATTCAAGCACTATTTTGACCGAGTAAAAGAAGTAACCGTTGGTACCATGAGTCCGTGCACGAGTCAATCCCTGTAAGCAGAAATGCTGACAGTACATTTATCATGTACGGATAAATGTCCGTGTGAGTTATTACATGTTTGCGCTGCTATAAGGTGCCGCCAGCTGCCAAACTCTGCAACTTCTTATTTAAATTACTAAAAAAGATATTCTTCCTATGAAGCTGGTGACCCAATGCAGTGAAAACTACATCAATAAGCCGCCCCACATTAGCCCGACTTGTGGCTTGAAGCAATCATAATCGCACCCCTAAGACAGTACCAGATCTTACACCCAACCCCTCTCTTTAATATTTAAAAGCCCATCGAGTAACCCTTCTTTTCTTAGGTCGTGTGAGGAGAACTTACTGCAACCTCCTGACTTACACACATTGTCAACAAATACGAAATGTCTTTGTCTTCAGTCTAGCTTTCCTCATTCGACCTCATTATATTTTATAGATTTTTAACCTCAAGTTTTATTGCGCCCAAATAATATGCCTCAACTTTTCCGAGTCTATATAATTTAGAAATGCCCAAGCTTGTGCCCTGATTTCGTTCTTTCTTTTACCATGTACCTATTAGATTATCTTTCAAGGTCAACAGTGGGCCAAGACACGTTATGTTGAGACTTCAGCTTCAGGAATAAAAGAGACGGATAGCGGGCACATTCTCTTCCTGGGTAAAAATTAAATCGTTAAATCAGTTATCGTTATGTACTCACTACGAGAGAACATCAACAAGGAGACCGTGAAGATTGGAGTTCTGTAGGACTATTTAATATATCATATCAGCTATTATTGCGGGCTGGAGAGCGCTGGAATGTTCTAAGCATAGCCTGAGGTTGATCGTCACCTATTGAGCTCACCATTCCAATACATCTAATTCTAGGTTCCCACACATAATACGGTGATTTAAACCCAGACGTTGTTCAGTACCTAAAAGTCGAAGAAATACCTGGGGGTGATTTAATTGTTGGTATTGAGGTGGGGTCTTTACACTAAATTTTGATCCACATATTGGGACTATTGTCCTCTGGACTGGTAATATATAAACTATCAAGCCTTATCCATGGCTCACAAAGACCCCCCACTCTGCAATCCACACTTACATCAATTTCCGATTTTATTTTACGCTCTATTATTTTATTAATTACAAAATTTCCCATCTATACTTTGTTCATATCTACTTGCGAAATGTTTTCTGCTATATCCCCTCGAATGCCTACTAATTCCTATCCAAAAAATAAACTTACAACTCATATTTATTGAGTCATGATATGCTTCAAACATACAGTGCTGGTAAAAATTTATATATAGCATTATTTTTGGTGCAATTATTTTCTACATTGTTTTTATCTTTAAGTCGTTTTTTTGTGCAGTAATAGTTAAGTCTAGTAGTTAAATTGTCATAATATACGCCAGAGGCGTTAGTCTTATCAAGGATGTGCATGCAGCAAGGACTAGCTAAGTTCACTAAATAACCTTATTTTATTTATCAATTTTTCAATATTATATAATAGTATTATATCTAAATCGGAGCCCATGGCAAAAAAGCACATCTATTAGGAATTTAGCGCTTCCAAAGCCCTCCTATTCAATACCCATAAACAAAAAATAATACCATCATTTTAACATAACTGGATATCACTGTTAACTGGGCCGACCACCCATTAATCAATCACTCTATGCAACTAAGGAGCCCAAGAGCTTGAAAGTTTTAACAGCCTCTATTGGAATTATATTGACACTAGTACAATATTTTACTCTGCACAAAATACCTGCACCTTCACAAAATTAGCCACTCCAAGACACCAACTCCTGTGCGAGAAGCACATCCTACCACAACTAAGTACAAGAAAAAGAATCTAAAGTAGGTGCATGGAGACTAACCCATTCACAAAGTTACAGATGTTCAGCGTGTGCGATTTCGCACTTTTACAATACAGGAATAACATAAGCCCCTTAACATACTAAACAACTATCACCATATACAACTAACGAGATCTCTTCAATATAACCATAACAAAAAAACCCCACTCCTAAAAATATCAACATATTACACTTCAGATATCTCCAGGTATCAACACTACACATTTTTTACTTTTGAATAACATGCACTGATTCAACACAGAATAAAATAGACCCCATTGAACTAAATCAAGGCACATATTTCTATTGCCTACCAAAGAGACTCGTTCCTCTATTCTTATTCCTATAAATGGGAGGAGAATTGTATCTCTCTACTATATTTTTTCATTTCCTTTTTCTCCTTCTGTCATAATTTCTCTGGTTACACCACAATACCTATTCTCTCATTAGAACAATCTTCTCCTGATGAGTTTTTTCCTTGTTCCATTTTTTTCTCTGTTCCTGTAACGGAATGCAATGTCTTCTTCTCAAAAAAAACCAGGTCCACAATTATACTCGTAGATACAAGGCATATTTTAGTACCCTATGTAGAATATTTAACCGACAAAATAAATAATACATTCATTATGAGACACCATCTACTTATTTGTACACCAGCCACTTTCCTAAACAATCTCCCAATCATGGTCGTATGTTACATAGCACCACCTATAAAATTCATCAAATTAAAAAAAGTCAGATGCAAGATGGCATGTTAAATATATTATCAACGACACCGCCAATATTGGGCCAAGGCCAGGGCCAGTATACATATTAAATAGTTAACAGGTAGGAGCCCCTATCCTATAATTTGTTTAGCCATATACTTGTCTAGGTAGGCCAACGACCAGAGTCTATGTATTCAGGTATCCGGGCTTACATGGGTCTACCCTTACATTAGCAGCATAAAGCGGACATGTATTTTATTAGCCAGGCTAGGGCCATGTCATTAATGACAAGAGCAGACCAGTGGTGCCATATTAAGTCCAAGGCCAGGTAGCAGCGTTAGCCAGTCAATGAATGAGGAATTAAATCGTGTCTACTGTGTATTATCTCCCTTCATAATTAGGCAGACTCTAAGGGCCATATAGTATCATGCACATTTGGCCAATATATATATGCGCAGTGTATAAGGGTGCGAAGTTAGTCAGTAAAGTATATCGGACTAGTGCACAGTGGGTCCAATAAATATTTAAGCATTTTATTATCATGGCCACTTAATAGGCAGGCACGTAGCCACTTATCTAGGTAGACAGTATACGAGTATCCAATTTATAGGTCAGGCAGATTTATCCAGTATATTGTTGGCTTAGGTCAGAGGGGCGTATAATAGGCATGACTAGCAAAGTGCCAGATACACAGGTTAAATGCAAGCAGGCCGACTTATAGGCCAGCCAGGGCACGTCTACGGGCAGGCAGTTGCATATATATAGGCAGGCAAGTGCTACTTATTAGGCAGCAGGGGCAGAGAATGATGAAGGCAGACCGGTGCAAGTATATTAGGGTAGGAAGTGCAGAGTATATGCAGCCAGGGCAGTATATAGGCAGGCAGTGCAGTGGTATATGCAGCCAGGTGCATTATATATAGGCAGGGCAGAGGTATAGGGCAGACCAGGGGCAGTATATATGTAAGGCAGTGCAGTGTATAGCAAGCAGGGGCAGTATTATAGGTAGGCAGGGCGTGTTAATAGGCAGCACAGGGGCATAATTATAGGTTATGGGCAGGGCAGAGTAGTAGATCAGTCCCAGGTGCAGAATATAGGTAGGCATGGCTCTTTAAAGGAAGGGTAGGGACAGTAGTAATTTTAAAAAAAAAAACAAATGAATCTACTGACCTCTAACTATTTAATATAATTCTGCACACTTCTGTTTTCCCTATATATTGCCCAATAGAAATAACTACTGAAACATATACACTAGATTACCTTCTTTTTCATCACACTTACTACTAATTAACAGTCTATGTCAGCGGAGTATAAGCGGGATTTACCTTTATGACCTATATAATTTAACAATACCTATGATCCATAGAATACGCTTGCTTCACATTGGAACTAGGTTCGTAGGAAGCAGGCGCTATGCTAGTATTTTACATCTTATATTTACGACTCATCGTTTTATACTATAATTCGTTCATCGCTCTGCTCCTCCCTGCTCTCAGTTGGAGCTTTGCGCTTACTTCCCTCAAGGTGGGCTGAACGGCGGGGAATCAGAAGATCCCGCTGTTTCTGCCTCGGCCGCTGCTATGCACTATGCACGGTGCATGAAGGAGCGGCGCGTGATGGCGCATGGCTGCTGGGTCCAGTTGGACCTGGCCATGCGCCGTGTGGGCGAGGGAGGGCCCTTGTCGGCCCCCTGGCACAGGGGTAACACATGAGTCCAACATAGATAGCGACTACTACATATATCGTACGGCGCCCTGTACTTTTTGGGGTTCCCGCTCGGGGGGGAACTATGCCCGTGTGCACATTGCACTCTCTCTACACTAACATATAAATCCTTATTATAGGCGGCGAATAGATATTAAGTATTTCTAATCTCTCGAGCCAGGGATGCTCTGCTCGGCCCTGCACAGTGTTACGCCTCCACGAGTAATAATACCCAACCGTTTATGGTCAATAATGTACACACAGTTTTGAACCCATATTGGGCAGATCCCCGGAGCCTAGGGCTCTTGTACTGGATACCCTCAATATAAATTATTTCTCTAAGCGCGTATCTAGTGACTATACAATGTGAGCGGCAGGGACTTTAAAGGCCATGTCTAGGATTTCTTCCCATACACTCGTCCCAGCATATCTTACTTGGACCAAAGTCAATCACACTACTTTTGATCGGACTAACCTCTATACATATTTGTGGAGAATAAAAACTAATGTGAAGACGCGTAGGCCGGGTCTATGCTGGCCATAAGAATTCAACACGCATGACAAGAACGGTCGAGAGTTATCACTATAGTTGGATTTCGAGAAATCCTAAAAACACAAGCAAATTATACATTTGAATAACTTGATGTCTGATAGCTTGCCCCAGAGAAAGTATAAGATCTGCCCACGGCTAATTTACATCAAGCCCGTCTGTGATGATCCGTTAAATACACAAAGTAGCTCTGCAAAAAAGCCCTTCCAAACGTATCTGATTGTATCTACATATTCTATAAGATAATAAATTTAGATTCATAAAATTAGTGTACTAATCTCACTTATTCCGTTAGGCTCTGTTAGTCCTCTGCGGTATTGGTAACGCAGATTAGGAGAAATCCCTAGTTACACATGCAACTGCGAGACAATGAGGGGTACCTTAATATCCTTAATTAATATACGTTATCTGTATGAACTCTCGATTCCACTAACTATTTGTGTCTATGCCTAGAGACCTCTATATAGTTACACTATATTGGCACCATATTCCCACTGATCTTCCGAAAGATCGTATTAAAGCTTAGGGTGAGGTTCCGTAAGTTCTACAGTATAACAAGACAATATATGCTGGAGAAAAATACATTTAAGGCCCTCACAAGCCATATTTATAAAAGCTTTAAACTAAACGGAGGATTACCGATGGTAACAACCTGGTAAATAGGAAACAAAATCTGTCGGCCATCAAATTAGAAAAAATACGATCATCCGTACGATTTCACTAATTTACTCCAAACGGCTCCTGTGTCTGCCCGGAAGGATGGTGATGAAAGTTCATACTGACGAAAACTGTCCAATTGCCCTAACATTAGGATCGAAGAGCACTTAGGGGAATTACGGTCAATTATCGTTTCTGGTAAAAATAAACAGCCAGTTACTACAGCTCGGATCTTTCTTGTCGAGAGGGTCTTCGAGTCACGAGAGCAACAAATCTCACGCACAGTGTCACCTTGGTTTATCTAAACACAAATTTCCCTGTACGCTCCTCTTTTAGCAAGTCTCTGTAGCCACACAGTTAAAAAAATGTAAGCAATGCAGACAGGTTAACGACTTTACTGACGGACAACCTCTCTATCTCTTTATGCGTGGACAGTCTGTCCCTACTTTAGATGAAACCATGTCCCCCTTCAAAAATCTTTCCCTGGTCGGAAGATAGTGCAGCGAACGATTATACGTTCTAGGCTTTCACTTTCTCCTGAGGCACATTCCCGATAGAACTTATCCACCGGTCTAGTACAGCCAGAGTTCAAATTGTAAAGTACGTCGTCGGCAGAGAAATTATATATGCTGTTGAACATATTCATCATAACTATGGATCTCCTATCCTTTTCCTATCCTAACTTATTATAATTAACTGAAAAATTACCCCCAATCAAAAATTCAAAAGTATAATGAAAGCATATTAACTAACAAAAACCACTAAAAATCACATGTTAACTCAATTCACCTCCAAACCACCCACACATAAACCTATATTACACAAAACACACAACCTTCACTTAACTCAAACAATAAAATCAAAAACCCATAAAATACCATAACAAACACAAAACAGAATATGCCCCTGAACATAATAAAAACAAAGCAACACAATCAGAAAAAAAAATACCTACCACCGACTAACTACAACCCCACCTATAAAAACCCCAACAATAAGATCCATTATAAAACGTAGATCACTTCTCCAATTGAGCATCTCCACCCCCATACTAACTAGCATTGCCTGTCGAAAATGTAATCAGGAAGTCAAAGCTTGTGAAGGAATACCGGAACCACCTTTCTTGACGCGTTATTGAGGCGTTGACCCGATTGGAGTGAAAAACTGGAGATTTATCAAATTGTAGATGTAAATGCGGAATGAATTGCTGGTAAATAATTAGAGAAGCCTCAGGAAGCGCAGTATGTCCCCTAGGGCCCACCGCCTAGTGCCACTGATGCAAAATAGGCCGACAGCTTATGCAGGGGGGAAAAAATCCAATCTGTAAGCCCTCGGTCCATATGATTTAAACCAATGGAAGTGGAGTTGGTCAGGTTGAAAAGACATTTCTCTCACTAATATGGCAGTAGAGGTGGTGGCACGTAAGGTGTTCCCAGCACCTGCGGCCATGGAAGCGATGAGTCCCTGCCAAATTAGCAGAGAACACCAGAAAATTCGTCCAGGTTAACCACGACACAAGTATAGAGGATATCCCGTAATATATCATGTCACAAACTCCTTGGAAACTGCAGGGCATTAACTCAGACCGAAAGGCATGACTAGGTATTCTCTACATCAGAAGTGTCCATTACATACTAGCTTTTCGTCCCTACCATTTCTGTTGTAACTACAAATGTCATGTCTTACCAACATCAATTATACACCTAACCCTACTGATTATCTGTATTTGCGGATGCTTCGATTATTTGTTAGGCCCTACAGTTTCATAGCCTCAAGACCATAGCCGTAGGAGAAAATATTACTATATTCGGTCATATTGAGATTCAGATAAACTTGAAGTGTACATTCAACGAAGCCGGGTATCATGGTACATAAGCTCGGGAACGATCAGGGGCAAACTAGATATACCGAGGGTTCTTGTTCACGAGTAGATTTTTAATTATTCCCATTATAATCCAAATATACTGATAATGTTATCGCAGGGATATGCTCATACACAATTCTCTCGCACACACACAAAGAAGAAATCCTAAGTTAGGCCAAAAGTGCACGGAGAGGTAAGACGAGGATTTTGCGTATCGAAAACCAGACCCTTTACACTAGGGTATTATCACTGAATGTAGGCTGTCATGGCTTTGGGTTTAACCGAGACACCCTGACCTTGACATAAATTAAGAGACGCTCTGCCCCTAGGGAGTACTTGGTTCTCCTGGTTAAGCACAGAGTTCAAGTCGAATAATTTTCAGTAATATAATTATGGCAGTATTGTTGGGGTGGATGAGAAGCCGGTAAAGGGTTTCTAGGACCTTTTTATACATTAGTTTTCAGCTAGAAGACATTCCTCATATCTACCTAATGTTAATTTATTGTTTAAAACCTTTATTTAATATCCTTTGTCTGGGCCATTAATGCCTGGCATTGGTGATCTATGATAAGAGTTGTTTAGGTAAGTCAAACAATCAGTAAGGGGCAGCACATAAATTTACTACAAAGGGTTAGTTGAGGTGCCCCCCCCACCAACGTTTAAATACACATAGAATTTTCCAGCAGTCAACAGTATGACTCTCCAACACGAGGACCGTTCATATTACCAAGTCCAAATTAATGCGATACATAGATGATATTAGACATAGTCGCTGCAGCCACAGTTTCGGTAATTGCTCACTGCCCCAACAGAAATCAAAAAGAGGGAATGATCGATTAGGCAGCGATTCAAGGGTAGCAGTCGGTAGAAGGAGAATACTTACATCCTTGTGCAAGAAACTTCCCCCTACGACTAATGGAGTTGGGACAATTTACCTCAATATCGGCTTTGGTGTGCTAGGTAAGCCCTAGAATGTGGTTGGTCACCATTATGGTGAGCTCCGGTCCTTACTACGGGGGACCGTAGGATATTCCATCCTAATCTGGCTATCTCACCTGTGGCCCTAATACCACTCTGGAAAATGAACACCCCGGGACAATTCCTAAATTTTGAGCGCGTCCAATTGGTAAAATGAACATTCCCATTATAATTATTTTGCGTGAGACCTTGAACACATCTCCAGGAAGGCAGTGAGCCTGAAATGACAAGACCCCCAAAGTTCATTTTATCCGTAAATATCCTCCACCAACTAGCCAAAGTTAATATTAAGCTGGAGATGTAGGATTATTAGCGTTCTCTTTATAGCCACTAAGAGATGCCTCTCCATATCCATAGCCATAAGGGGATCTATCACATGAGGCGTTATTTATCCCTATATCGGTTCTCTCACTTATTTGCCAGCTCTGCAGCTGAATAGAAAGCAGGTTATATGAACAACAGCCACTATCAACTAAAATTGACTGTCGTACGCTGGGCGCATGTATACCAGATACAAGCTTTTCCTTCACGTCTCTCGCACTTTACTGGACTAATACCGCTCCAGATTAGTGTGGGAGAGTTGACTGCTCTACTTTATACCTTGCAATGGGCTCTTATCCCACATAGCGTAATTTAGGAAGTAAACTAACATTGTTAAGTGGTAGGACTTATCAGTGAAGCACTTACGAGGTCCACTGGCGTGCAGCACGCGGTGGTCACTACCAGGTCACATCCTTGGCAGAAGAGCTCCTCTTCTTCATTTGCCTCCACGACTTCATAGCGCATAAGTCTAAATGCGAAGTGGTCCATAGTGGATCTACATTCGCTTAAGGAAGACTGCATAATTCTCTGTTCAGGATGGGCATTTACCTTAACCCCTAAGCTAGAATCAAGGCCTTTACTGTAGCCTTACTGCTTCATTCTCTTCTCTCTTCTCGCTGGAACGCAGATTTTTCTGTGCAATTTCATCTCAACTAAGTAAACAAAATGCGGCGAAGACCATGATAAATCATGTATTGAAGTGCCTTGTAGGCTCAGCACATCTTGGCGTCTGAATGAAACAGTCCTTTTGCTTTTCAGAAACAACACATAGAACAACCCCACCACAAGACACATAGAGCAATGAATCTGCGTAGTGAATAGGACATACTAGACGTAGCGCTATATTAATATGTGCTCTGCTGACCACTAATCGGTTAGTTTATCTACACATCAGACTGTTTTCACGCAACAGTTTTTCAGCATTATCTCTTTTTGGTGTTTTTTTGCTGCACTTCTTTAGGGCAGATGTTTAAGACTATGCGGTAGTGAAACATAAAACTACATGAACAGCAGTTTAGGAATTATTTCCACTCCAAGTGTACAGGATCTTTTTAGCTCTGGCCAATGCGTATGCGGCATCTCTGGTTTATCGCCCTAGTCCTGATTAGTTTGTGTTTCTTACAATTTGCAAGCTTTTTATACAACATTGACGTTCTTATTCTCAAATACAAAGCATCTTGCAAACATTCAAACCATGAGTGTACCTCATAGGAATCATTAGGCGATAAGTTAAAAACGATATTCTGTTTTTGTATAGTTCACATGTCCTGATCGTTCAGTTTTTATATATCCCATATTTAACACGAAATATTACTAAATCTGCAAGAAAAATTAAGTTAACAGAAGCAAAGTTTCTCACTGTGGCCTTGTACCACCATAGACTCTGCATGACACGTCATCTGCACCCTGATATATAGCCCATCAAAGTTTGATAGTGGGACCGACACCTGTCCACTGATGTGCGACAACTGCCCCCTGAATAGTCGTGCGGCATCAAGAATTGCGGAGATCGGTTGCACAATCTCTCCTTGTCTCGCTTTTCCTACTCACGAGCCAAACAAGCGGCTCACACTAGTGTACCTCTCGCGAACGAGATCTCCTCTACCAGGAAGACCATGCGCAACGACACGTTGCGAGTCAGCAAGTGGTGAACGGCTTTGCCCATCTGTCTCGCAACCGCAACTTTCAGGAGACGTTCCTGAGATGTGTGGGTTCCCCCTCCAATAGCCAGCATCTCTACTGAATGGTAATACAGCCGATGTCTCGCGAAATATAGACGCATCCACAAAGTCCTCGATGCTCACACCCAAAATCCGAGCGGTATATCGTAACAACCTTGTAAAGATAAATGGCGCCTCACATTCTGACATGCCAACTTCATGTGACAATAAGCGAGCGATATACTAGTGAGCGCGCAAGGGGTAACTGCGCGCGTGCAATACAAAAAAAACACTGTCTAGTGCGCGACCACAGGGCTCAGTATTGGGCCCTATCCCTCTATAACATTTTTTCATTATTGATTTCACATAGGAACGCGCACAGTATACGACTAACTCGATCTTGTGAGATGACATACTAAGCTCTGTAAAGTAGTCCAGCAATAGAGGATAATTTGTTATTACAATGGATCTGATAAGTTGGAGGCCTGGCAAGAAATGGCCAGATGACATTTAACAGTTATGCACATGGGGAGGAAAAATCCCATTACATGATTACATGTTAAATGGAAAAACACGCTGTAAAAGTGACATGAGAGGACTTGGGAATCCTGGTGGACAGTAAACTTAACTGTAGCAGCAGTAGTCAGGCGCTGCAGCCTGCCATGCGCGACGATAGATTATTGGGGTATCGACACACACGTAGCATAGGAGCACGCGCTGATGAGCAGCACACACCATTCACACTTCTCCCATTTATACAAAGTATCCAGCTTGGTCAACGACCCCAAATAGGAAATCACACATAAGAGTATGATCCACTGCTTTATGCGCAGCACACCAGTTCACAGGATAGACACTGTATAGCTTTGACTAGGTAGACAAAAGGCGGGCGAACAAAAATAATAAAAGGACTGAGTGGACTGCAATACCCAGAAAGATTACAAGATTAGGGCTTTATTAGCTTAGAGAAAAGACTGCTTCGTGGGGTGGCGGGGGGGCGGACGCGACATCTTAAGCTTCGTACACATGTCTTAAATATTAAAGAGAACTCGTACATAGGTATTATCGCCCCCCTTGGCTGAGGAAGAACAACCTAAACTGTGAGCAGCACCTTGCTTTGTTCGCCACAGCAGCTAGTTTCCCTTATGAGCTGTACGCGGAGGTTGCTGCGTAGTTTTCCCGTGTGGTATTACAGCACTGCTCAAATCGAGGCCTTTTTCAGCCACGCAAAGATCATTCGAAGAGTCCTTCAAAGACATCATTCATTTTCAACATCTCTGGCCAATAGGAGAAATCTACTATGAATATACACTTTGAGCAATTAAATGCTCTAAAACTACAGCATCTTACAGAATCAACAGGGGAGCACAGTGCATACTTGGTACATACACAGCAGTTCTGGCAGTGAAGTCGTGGTCGCGCCCGTCAGCAAGGGGTATCATGCACACCTATTGACAGGTATCAGGCATTTAAAGGTCAATACTACACAGTTCTCTCTCCCCAGATTTATATTTATACCCAGGCCGTACTCTAGAACACTAGGAGGCCTAGCCTTACACGATCTTGAAGGAAGGAGAGTTTCCTACAAATTAATACGATCCGAAAGGGTTCACTTTACAACTGGTAAGAGCTGACACGGACCTTATGAATTCCCTGCCAGGAGGAAACCTGCGTCATGGTGAATTTTTTCAATAGCAAGTTCAAAAAGGGTTGGACCTAGCATTTCGGGCGACAACGTCAGTAATATATACACAATAACAGCGGTATAGTATATAGTATTCAGGATACTATCTGGTGAAGGGCCATTGATCCAGGGATTTTTCTGATTGTCAAATTGGATTCGGGAAGGAATTTTTTTCCCCTCAAATGAAGACAATTGCTTCTAACCTTGTTGGGGTTTTTTGCCTTCTCCTCTGGATCAAACACATTTAGCACAACAGGCTGAACTGGATGACGCGAGCTGTTGTGTTTTTTTCAGGCCTCACAAACTACCTATGTAACTAGTCCACCGTTTATGTCTCTCTCCTAAGAGCCATCTGCAGTAGGGTGTATCTGTTCATCTATGGATTCAAAATTTGTACATTTAAATTTATCTATATAAACAACATAACCGAAGATAACAATCGCGGACTCACTCTTTCCATACAGTCTCTAGTAAATACCACATATGAAAACAAATAGATTGGTAGCTCATAACTGCTACCTGATTTATCCTTAAATAAACAGTTATAGAATGATATATGACACCGTTGAAACTCTTATGATATGCAAATTTCCCGCATCATTCACTAATAGTGTCATATGCAATAGAAACATGGGCAACATAGACCGAGAGAGATTGATGGGGGGTTGCGCGCAGTGTGCAGTTTTTTGTAGTAAGGCGTGAATTTAATCAGTTGCACAGTATGTCAAAGTACATCTTTCAAAAACATCTTGTGTTATACACCTTACGAACATGGTAAACATGAATGTGCCTCAAAAAGGCGGCACTCCGTTGCCAGAACACTAGTGCGAGCATGGCATATCATTCGCTAGTGAACATGAGCTCCTCGCATTAGAGTGCATTGTGCGACTATGCAGAATACACAGCGTATTATTGCTACTAATATTTAATGCGCCTTTCATCTAGGCACACACTACAATGTCTGTCTTCCCGGCAAACATATATTGGCGCTCTAGTTTTGTTTTATTACTATACGTTCATTTATAATCGAATATGGCGTCAAGATTCTATAGTTCTTGCGCCCGGACAACACTATCGCGAAAAACAAAAAAGCTCTTGCGTACACAGATGGGACATCCTCACCCAATAATAGCTCTCTGCAGATTATCACGAGTAAACTGACCATGGTTATATTAGACAAACCACAGAGCCTCTTAGACAGATACAACACTAGATGCCTCATTGCAAAACATACAAGGGCACTCACGCCGAATTATTAACAGCGAATCAACAAGAGATACACCAGTCTACAAATATCTGATAACAGATTTTATCTAAAAGCTCCAAAAATAGTCCGCAGGAGGAGCACGCGGGGATTGGTCAATGAGGTGAAGAGCTAAAGGCTAAAAATTCCCTACTTATTCCGAGGTGATATATATCCTGATTCTCAACAGTCATACATTCTTCACACAATCAAATCTCTGATAGCCCCTCCTTTTACAAATCACAGTACCCCCACCCCACCGCCCACCGCTCCCCAGCACACCAAGCTGGGTTTAGGCTTACTATAAGCAACATAATGACTACCCAGGCAAAAAGGGATTTAAAAAAAAAATCCTGGACACCCCTTTTAAAGGTGTCTGCTCTCGCGCTACAAGCGATTTGCTCATCTAGAGTTATGTTTAAAGATCCATTAACTGTGGCCTCCCTAATCGAGTACCCCTCCTTTGTATGGTGGCTGCACACACAGGTCCGCGCCATTAGCTACAGTACCTGTTTGATCTCCTCGGCAGCTTGTCACGCACTGATGGCTGCTAACGTACGCGTACAGGACTCGTTGACGTGAGGCTTCTCTGCGGACATGCCTAGTCAGGAAGCCAGTACACCAGCCCCTGACAATTCTAAGTGAAGCCAAGAATAACCAGACAGAGGTAATATAAATCACTGTAGTGGAGACACACGCCCTTTAATGGTCTATCATGCCTGGACACATGTTACACCGACTCTCTGAATCTTCAAATTTCTGAGAGAGCTGTTACTTGCAGAGAATCAAGTAAGTGTTCAATGGCTTCCATCCTTCGGCTATATACAATTTTAGGATGAAGGCCTTTGTCCTTTTCCATCATTATTCACTCATGAGTCTTCTTGTGTGCAGGACTGTCAATTGTATGTCCCTTCTCAAACTGCTGATTGGTGGGACATCCTGCAATCATCCACAAATAGTGGTGCGCGACATTTATGACGTTATAATGACGTTATCTCTTTGGTCTCACGTGCTGGCTGCTTCAGGGGATGATTCTAAGACATGGCTAAAAAGTCTTTCGTTCTCATCGACAGGCGCGAGTTTAGCCAAGTATGTCTCTGATAACTGCGCTGATCCTTTCAAGCGTTGTTGCCATGTTAGTACTCTAATGTTGGACTCTTTATTTCGCATCATGTCCACACCACAAGGTTGTAAACAAAGGATACAATGCTGGTGTAGTCTTGGGTCGAGCATGCATCTGCTACGTAGAGCACTGCTCTAGGAGACTCCGGTAGGTAAAGGCGTATGTCTTAAAGGGTTTTTTGCCACAACCACTGCTCATATGACGGGTACACTCTCTGCATCCAGCTACTTAAGTGCTCATGTGTGTGCCGAGCAGACTACTGGAGGCGTGTGTGAAGGATTGAGCCGTCGATTGGAAGTACGCACATCATGTTTACCCAAAACGGGATGACATCGCACCAGGGCCTTTCCTCTCTCTAGTCAAACGCAAAAGGTCTGTTTATCAGTAATGCGGTTTCTGAGCTGTGTGGCGTAGCTACAATGAAGCTCAGAGGTGAAAGTTTTTTGCCGTCTGGGGACAAAGGCAAGAAGGTTCGTTATATGGGAATATTAGACTAGACTTGAACAAACACCCAGGCACAAGGATCCTAGTTCAAATTACTGCAGTAACTCAAACTCTTGTAGATTTTTTCTTCTCTCTTTATCAATGCACACACTCACTGAGGTTACTATTCTTTTTATTTTATTTACACTGTTTGACTAATGAACCAAACGGAGTCTAGAGACAGGAACAGGAGTGACAATGGACAGCGACCTGAGGGTTTGAACACTCAGTACATCGCCTGAGAGACGAAGGCTTCGAGTCTGGCCAGGTACTGCCAAAGGACTACGATCAGCACTGGTGCGCATCCCCTGAGAGACACTGTAAACAATCAGACCACATAAAGGGCAGCTAAAACACAAAAACTTTAAAAAATTTGTTAATAAGGATGAATGGTTAAATGTTATTATTTAATTTGCAAGATTCCAGGTTAAATTTTAGTTTGTGGCAAAACCCCTTTAAGAACATATAGCTTCTGTGCACTGTCTGAGATTTAGACATAGTAGACCTTGATTCATATTCACCTGATGTAGCATGCCATGATTTCTTTTCTATCAGATTCCTCCACCTTAATATGACCATTAGATATTGGCTGTGCGTTCTCTATAATCTCTAAATTGTACAGGTACAATGTTTTTTCCTTGAAAGAAAAAAATAAACATAGTAATCGAAGTTTTTTGACAATCCGGAGTAATGGGAATAGAACTCGCCGTCACAATATAAGCTTAACACTATCAATTAAAAATGATCTTCTATGACAACATAAAGGCTACCATACGGATAATAACAGTAACAATACAGAAGTGAAATATTAAAAAAATTATATTTGATCTACTAAAGTGATCACATAACCAAGAATTATAAGACCAACATAGCATACGGTGCGAACGGGCGAGACATAGAAACCCCAGTAAGCATGCCCAGATCGTTACCTCTTATATAATGTTGTATAAGCATAGACTCCCGTTATGCAACAAATTACTGTACATTTACGTAGCCCCCTGTTGTAACACCATTTTTTTACATATTTTTAAAGTATTTTTTAATTGATTCAATAAAGTTTTGGGTATGTAT
Organism: Phyllomedusa bahiana; assembly: GCA_025379985.1. Classification (NCBI taxonomy): domain Eukaryota; kingdom Metazoa; phylum Chordata; class Amphibia; order Anura; family Hylidae; genus Phyllomedusa; species Phyllomedusa bahiana. The sequence continues at coordinate 100,690 of JAODAL010008222.1, read as the reverse complement.
ATTGAAATGAGTCTAATGTGGTTTGTAAGAGTAAGGCCTAGTTCACATCTGTGTCGGAGTCTCACTAGTTTCTGGGACCTTTCTCCAGTCGGCTGAGCGCCAGCACCAGTCGACATCAAACACTGAGCACCGGCAAAACCCCATATGACTGCAAAGGGTCGTTGGGACTTCCGCGTGGAGTCATTTTACATGATAAAACAATTGCAACTGCAGCTCTCTGGTTTCTTGTTTTGGTTTTCCATAATTAAATCTGATTGGATATCTGTGCCGCGCTGAGGCTGTAAAATGTGTTGCATCAAGAAAGATCAAGAGACACATACTTCTCTAGATTTATCTTATCACCTGTTGAGTACCTTACCCTCAAATCATAATTCATCTCTTTCCTTTTTCTTCTTGTGCAGTCTGCTGTGGTCGCCTCAAGCTTTTGTTTATTTCAAGTTATATTTCGCTCTGTGTACACGATAGAAGCTCCTCTTCCTGTACATGATCAGACGCATTCACATCTCCTTGAGGTGGACTCCCTTCTAATTCTATGGCATGATTTTCTATTTAAAGAACATAATATCTAATGGTGGTCTATTTCAGTTACTATATGTACCTGTTAGGGGTAGTCCATATAAAACCCATACAGAAATCCTCTTGGCTACACGACCAAAGACATTTCACAATCCCTGTTGGTCAAGAGACAAGTTGCGAGTGGAGTGGTGGGTCACCCAGCTGCACTGACACTTCATTTAAGGTTGGGGGGGGGGGGGGGGTTTTGTACAGCACTGACCGATTGCCACAGTGTAGTGGTTACTGAGGGTCCTAATGACCCATCTGCCACATAACCCTAACTCATAAATTACACATAGCAATGAGTTTCTAGAATACATAAAACACTGCTCCTGGGCCTCGAGCAACACAATTATATGAAGTCTATGCAGGTCTGAGATTAACTACGTGGAATCATCTTCTTTTTGCGATGACAATGACCCATTATGATCACGTGCTTCTGGTGATTGTCCCACATCTTACTTCTGACACATTGATAAATATAGCCCATATTTCGAATCGTCACTTAACCCATACTATCTCCTTCGGCTCTCTAACAATTATATTGAACGTGAGATACAAATTAGGACACCTTTATCCGGACAAAGATTACTGCCGGATTCTTAGAGTATAGGATCAAGGTATTCCAATGGTACATTAAAAATGTGTTTTTTACAGGTGCCAGCTACAAAAGGCCTTGTCGATTCCAACACTCGGTAGCCATCCTATTGTCATTGACTTGTTACATATGTAGCAACAAGTGACAGATATATACCTACTGTAAGTCTACGCGCGCATGGTCTATCATTGAGGACTATGGACACTATGGACTTTGATCATGTTTCTCCTGATAGATACAAACTCAAATGACTTAAGCATTATATATATATATATATATAACACCACCACATGTGACTAGCAGGTGTACGCAATTCGGCCCAGGTCCCCATGATGACTTCTTCTAGCACCTGTATACTTACCTTAGCCTCCTGGGGTTGGGGGTGGCTATTATGTACCTCCTACCTAATGGGGCTTATATTAAAACAGGTGATACCCTATCCCCACAGAAACCTGCTTTCCTTTTATGGGAAAGCCGGGTGCCTGCTGCGGGGGATGGGGAAGTCCACCCATTGTTCTGTATAGGAGCGCCCGTTAGATAGTCGCAGCGTAGTACTAGACCCGCCATACGGTAGAGGTAGGTTTTGTGCACTTTTAGGTAGGTATATAGAGTCCATTAGTCATGTCAGCTACGTATATAGGCACCTCAGTAGGTAGACAGATATAATTGCCCCCTGCCTGCTACGTTTATACTCAGTCCCCACTAGCAGGGAAGTATTTATTATGGAAGTAAATAGCCGCCTACCTACTCACCTACCGCACCGTAGGTTATATAAGTCAGCCCATAAGTAGGTAGATATATAGGTCCCCCAGTAGGATGTAGTATAGTTATTATTATTATTATATTATTATTAAGTATTTTAGAGCGCCATTGAATCCAGGGCGTCTGTACATTCGGGTAACACACATACATAATCAACGATACAGTGATAAGGGATAATGACAATTGGCATCGACAGAGGGAGAGAGGACCCCTACCCGCGAGGGCAATAAAATCTACAAGGAGGGGGAAAAGAGACAGGAGGTGAGGGGCAGACATGTCGGTGGAGGAAGTAGTGATCAAGTTTATCTGAGGGTTGTGACGGCAAGCCTGAAGAAATGGTTTTTTTTTCAGGTTGTTTTTGAAGGTGGGAAAGTGGAGAGGCAGTCGATGTGTTGGGCAGTGAGTTTCCAGTAGGTGTGGCACAAGGCACGGGAGAGAAGTCTTGCGGCGAGAGACGACGTTTTGTGGTGAGGAGCTGATAAGGGGAGAGCAGAGGAGAGAGGTCCTTGACGAGAGCGGAGGCTTGCGTGAGGGGAGATATTTGAAAGTAAGGCAGAGACTGTATATAGAGGTGGGAGAGGTCGTGGAGAAGCCCGTTGTGAGTGCCATAGTTTAATCAGCTAGCTTGACGATTACTTCGTTGGGCGATGGGCCGTCCATTGAAGGGATCGGCAGAGGGGATAGGCAGTGAGCGCAGTGAGCGAGAAGAGTGATAAGAACGGGCAGCAGAGTTAAGAATCGGATTGAGGCGAGCAAGGGTGCTAGACGGGAGGCCACAGAGAAGGATGCTTGCACGTCAGTCTAGGCGGTGAGAGACATCAGGGTCAATGGACCACCATTATTTTATGCGAGTGTAGTGTCAGATGTTGTGAGCGAACCGAGCTGAATTCGAGAGATGTTTTCAGGTGGAGCGGGCAGCTCAAGGTGGCGGGTTTTTGGGATGTGTGGTTTGAAAGATAGACCATATAGAGCCCCCTGAAAGTAAGTAGGTAAATACAGTCTCTCCTAAGTCGTTTTACAGGTTGTGTACAGCATTACATCATAGGTCCTCAATGTATAAGGCATGATGGTCTATAGGTTCCCCAGTAGGTTGACATGTTCTACTCTGTAAATTAGGCAGGTCTATAGACCCCCCCCCCCCCAGAAAGCAAATTTTGTTACTTACTGCAAATTTAAAATCAAACTCATTTTTGATTAATTGGGTAACTAAAGCTAAATCCAGGGAGCAGAATACTCTAATTTACCCATTCATGACTAAGGGGGACATGTATGAAAACTGTGTAGGTCTAAACTTTCTTTGACCATAGCAACCAATCAGAGCTCAGCTTTTATTTTTCAGAGCACGTATATGAAACAAATGTTTGGTGTTATGGGCTCCTGTTTGGTTACTGTGAGTTCTGCTTCTACTGCGGCTATTGGGCTCTGGTAATCTATTTTGCATGAGCCTCTCGACTGGATGTGCTACTGGGCTTCTGTCGAGGTACACTATGGGTTGTGGTCCGCTATGGCTCTGGTTGGTCGCTATGGGCCTCTGGTTGGTTTGCTATGAGCAACCAAATTATTGCAGTTTCATCAGAATCAACCGACTCCCAAAATTACCAATGCCACACTAACACTTTCTGGAGTTTCTGGATTACTTTTTTTCTCTTCCGCCTATAGGCACTTTACCAACAGACAGGAGATAAGTGACATCACTATTTTAATCAGACTGGCTTTACAAATCAGCGATACACATTGTGACTACCTTTTCACTTTTCTTTTTACTTATGATCTAAAACAATAAGGGCTGATTGAGACTATAATCTTTTTATTATCTTTAACTTACGTCTATAAACCCTTTTCTTTTGAACTTAGCGACATTATAAGACTACCACTCTAGGATTTCTGGAGCACAAGGGGCACAACATTTGCAATACACTGATTCTGCAATTATTGACATCCAGCAGCTGACAGTGTCTGCACAGTATACAGATATCAAGGTCCCCACGCTGGGTACAGCAGCTACATATGTATAATTATCTTTGTACACCCTTATTACACTATGATGCGTATTCTATATACAAAGCTAAATAACAGAGCTTACATATATATATATAATATGAGAGGCGAGCGAGACTACCTACGTCTCTACCTATATATATAATTACTGGTATAACATATACACATACTATGCACAGAAGGGTGTACAAAGATAATATACATGATGTACTGCTGACTCACAAGACGCTGACATATCTATACTGCAGACTGTCAGCTCTGGGATCACACTACTCACACCTGCTGAAAATCTACAGTTATACTGATCAGCCCTGTGGCGGTCAGATATATCAATAACCTGACCCTCAGATCTGATCATTTATCTGTACAACTGAATGTTAGCTACTGGTGGTCACAGCACAGTCAGCCTGACAATCAGACTGCAGTTGTTCTATTGGCAGCCCCCAGACAGTGTACATAACAGTGTTAAAAATGAAACATATACTCCACCACTAGCCTCCACTGCAACTACCTAATCTGCCCGCGGAAGCTCTGCAGGGTTGCATCACACCTGCCGACCAGGACGATGAAGTGGAGAAGATGTGCAGAGGGGGGACGGATTTCAGTGGCCGGCACCCGAGGCTTCCTCAGTCCTTTCTCCTCCTCCAGCACTAAAGGCAGACTCTGCAGAACAACAGAGACGTGCTACTCTTTCTTCAGCCCCTCCCGATGACTACGTAAGCAGACAAGCGCACTACACACACCAAACAGCGGGACACCGCGAGAGAAGCTCTCTACTGAGCAACAGTAAGTCGCCCCATCTGTTCTGGTAAATAGATCCAACAACTGCGCTGGCGCCTAGGGCCGGCCGGTTGGGGGATGGAACATTCGGGGCAGCACATAGCATTATATTCGGGCACGAGCCGAATAAGACCTGCTAGCGACTGCCCCTTCGTCCCCCAGCAGTTGGTCGATCAACAAAGACTATGCCAAGAGCAAGGCATATAGTAGTCTGTAAGCCCTTAAAGAGACCCAAGGTAACGACTAAGCAACTGCAGACATTTCTCACAATAATAGCAAATGTCAATACTTTACTTATTACTTTATGGAAGCCCACCGATTCGAGGGATACTGAACAACAACGGTATGCATGAACAGATTATCAAGAAAAACACTGCTACAAAACAGATGACACATGATGTGTCCATCTAAAGTCGCTAGCAGTTATAGACCTGGTAGCGCGAAAGCAGAGAAGGTGATACAAACGCAATGTATATATTCTTCTCTAGTATATGATGTAGCGTGAGATCAAACGATGTACAGCATAGTGAGAAGATCATGTACTTTTCCAACGTTCAACGCTCTTATACTGTTGAGAAACATAGGTGAGTCTCTGGTATTGATCTTCATGTTAGCCTATTTCTCTCTCAGAGTTACTCACGCACCTCTCGTGGGCAGTCTGGCTTACCATCACATTCTAACCTAGCTGATTTCCGCGATCATACAAGAGATCACTACGCCAGCGTCTGACAATGCTTATGAGCACTGTTGGATCCACAGAGCGCATGCCTCTCGATAGATACTCACACACAGCGCACCAGTCCATAACCATTATCACGAGCGCGTCTGATAGTACACGGAAGGAACTTAATCGTGCTGCGGTGTCTCGAGAGCAGTATGCATAGACAGCCTGGTCCTCATGACTGCCATATTTACACCCGCAGCCGCAAGTGATTTACAACCCGTCTAAGCGAGAGTAGATTGCGAGAGAGTGTGTTGGATCTCTTACACGGACAAGCGACCACAGTCTACAGTGCCGTGCACTCTATCAGAGTCGCAAATACCTTCATGCTGTCAATGCGTGATCTCAGCGGAAAAACCTTCAACAAACGATATCAGAGAGATAATCGTGGGGTGCGCTCATTTATCTACAACTAAGTATCTGACTGTAAGTCTCTGACTATGTATGACATTCAAACGGTTCTTTAGCGATGCCACTGGTGATGAGGGCAAAATTAACTGTGTGTGAGTGGTGATTTGTCTGACTATGGATGCATGATCTCACTGTGCTCAGCGTGGTGGGTGTACTGATCTAATTAAGACAAAGTCGCTGTTGTGATAGCTTAAGAGCGAGATTACTCGAGGGCTTAGAAACCAACTCACCACACGTTCACGCAGACGAGTGCATCGTGCGCTGTTTGCGTATCTAGACTCGTCGTGGCCAGGGTCAGCGTCCTGGTGGGCCACACACCTATGCGACCGTCACTAGGGACGAGTGAGAGACCAGGGCTGTGTGCGAGTGGATTCTGCACATGTTAAAAATGAATTGAAATTAAACGTAGTGTATTGACAGAATTGTTATTATAAAGGACCGTGTGCGGCGACAGATCTGACAGAACGTGCTTTTAAGCCTGATTCATTAGAGAAGTATGAAAAATTGTATTGTTTCCTCAACTTTATAGATGGTTGGGCATAATATGTCAAGAAAACTATAGATGAAAAATAATAAGATACGTTATTTGATTTATTGTAGGGTTATGGGCGAAGACAGGTAGTACTGGAAATTACTTTAGATTGTGCGTAAATTGTCTTTATGTGGTTGGTGGTGTTTTTATGTTTATGTTTTTTTTGTGTATTTTTGTTGGGAGATCTTTCATGACGGTGGTTGAATGATTGTGTGATCTGCTTCTGAGAGATAGTGGGTCACATTGTGACTATGACGATAAAGAGAGATAGAGTGCTCAATGACCTGTATATTACTCATACTCATATGTTTAAGTATAGTAACGAAGTGTTGTAGTTCACTAGGGCGGTGGTGTGTGTGTCATATGGCACTATACACGAACAGCATTTTCTCTGTAGCAGGATTTGTTCGTTGGCGAGTGAGTGGGGGCACACACGGAGCATAAATATTTCCTTTAGAAAGTATGTTTATTTTATGATTCGCATACAACACAACTCATTATGTCACTGTGACGAACTGAGATTTGTACATGTGAATGACACAGTAATTTTGTTATTATATATTCTTGGGTATGGTAGACAGGTTTGGGGGTAGGTCGAGTGAGTGATGTATTCACATACTTGATATAATCGCGTACGGATATATACATTTATCTTATTGAAACAAGGTTTGTGAGTGGTTTAATGAGTCTCTAGAATTGTACAGAGGATGGGGTGTAGATGGGGGAGGATAGATGACGGACACACGAATGAACATGTAACTAGGGTAATAAGGGGTGAGGATGGGTCGGGTTCAGGTTCGGAGTACACATAGGAGTTGTGTGTGAGGGACTGATGTAGGGCTAGGGCGACTGATGTATGCGGTGGTTAGTTCTGATAGGTGCGGAGGTGCACCACTCGCGTGCATATTGCGGGGAGTCGAGTCAGGTTAGCGGCACTGAGAGGCGAGGTGGAGTGACAGGGTGGGGGGGTATCTCTTTCTTGTAGATGTTTGCAAAGTGATGTGGGATGTTGGTTGTGTAACACATATACTCTGGGAAGACACGGTTGTTCTTTTGGTTAATAGGAAGTTATTGAGGGGTAGATGAAATATGTGGCGTAATATATAGTTGTGTCGATTGTAGACATTTTGTGGGTGTGATATGTCTGGGGGAGGAGGCGGTCTATATGAGATGATGGGGTAGTGTGAGAGAGGAGGCACGTTTAACATATTGTTTTATAGGTGGTGTGTAGGGGATGGAATTGTAGGTTGGGGAGTTGATATACATTGGGCTAGTAAGATGTTGCCGAGGAACTTGTGTTACAAATGTTGGAGGCGCAATGGACAATTAGAGTCGGGGGGTGGGAGAGCAGTTCATTTTAGTACAGCTAGGTGCACTTAGGTGAGGGGAGATCTTGTGGAGGGTCGTGGGACAGGTGGTAGAACGCGTGGTGATACAGTTATGAGAGTGGTTATAATGGGGGGTGTCTTATGACGGGTTATACTCTGGGGTGGCGTGCACAAACACAACTACAATAGGCAGAGTGGGAGTCGCGAGTATGGAGTATTTGGTAACAGTATAGTGAGTACACATGGGGTGTGGTGTTTGTAGATACAAGAGCGGGGTTCTAGCTTTCGATTAGCAGAGGATGTAATTATACTGGATGGAGGGATGTGGTGGTACTCTTCGTGTTTGGGGTTTTATGATGTTGTATGTGAGCGAGAGGAGGGGGTTGGTGTAGTGTAGTAAGAGGGGGAGTGTTGTATGGTTAGTGGCAACTGTTTATAGTTGACAAATCAACTATTGTTGTAGCGTTCAGTTGGCAGTGGCGCGCGTTTAGATGTGTCTACTGTGGAGTCTAGAGAAGCAAGATATTGATTTGTGCTGTTTTTTGTTAACAGAGGGGAGGTTGTACGGACTCTCTCACAATTCTTTCTGTGGCAACGAGTCGTTAGTTGATTCTAATTGACAGGGCATATTCAGCAGGTATTTGGCAATACTGGATATGAAAGAAGTATTATGTTGGGGGTCGAGAGATACACGATGCTGTTGAACATGCTAAGGAATGTGAGGTATCACGGTGGGGGGGGGGGGGTGTTGGTGAGCAAGGCTGACATTAGGGAGAATAAGAGGAGTTGCGCAAGTAAGAATGGACTAACATTGGTGAGTAGAAGTGAGATGGAGATGGAGGGGTGTGTTCACTGGACAGTGGGTGACATGAGGGGGCACACACAACAGAAGGGGGACTTTACAGATGGAATCTAGGTGGATGTTTTGGAAGTTGGGATCAATTGGGCCACAAGGTGAGACGTGGTGAAGTTGACAGTGTAAGGACTGTGGAGGGTGGGGAGTGTGTGGTAGATATTTGTAAGTGATATTATACATTGTGGGTGTTATGACATGAACTAATGGTAACAGTAGGGGTTGGAGTCGTGGAGGGCTGGGATAGGCACGAGGATGGTGACAATGGTTGACAGACAGGTATATATGTACAGTGCGTGGTTAGGCGACAATGGTAACACTAAGTGATGTGGTATTGTGAGTGATACAGAGGGAGTGGGCGACAGAACATTATAGATCAAGGCATGGATGGTTCATGTAAGTGGTATTGAGGGAGCACTTTGGGGCAGTGTATTCTAGGGTGGTCGTAGGTATGGGGGATCGGATTCTAATCAATCACAACAGGGACTGAAGACAAGTCTGGCATGATCTATTATGGGGACTACTCTTTACACACACACACACACACAAGGGTGGGGATCAATAAGAGTTTGGTATGAACATACAGAGGTGAGACTTTGCTGTACTTTACAGTCAGGTAAGGGCAAGGACAGAACATAAGATGTGTGTATTCTGACACACACATATGGGTGTGCTGACTTAATAGCTGATGATTGAAGAGTTAATTGTTAGGTGTGAGTGAGAGGTACGTGGGAGGTATTATGTGGGAGGAAGAGTGGGTCTATGATGAGTATATGAGAGGGGGGAGACGCAACGCACACGAAGGAATGGGAGAGAGGTAAGGATGGGGGGGTACACAAGGTATACAGCGCGAAGCAGAGTAGGGATGGGGGACACACAACAGTTTGACTGTGTGATTATGGGACACACAATTGCTGCGACTGTGATATTGGGAGGATTGGGAGTACTGGGGAGGGTAATGGGGGGTATCACAGAGGACTATGGGACGGTATGTAGTAGTGATGGTGGAAGGGAGAGAAGGGAGGAGTGGGAACAGGGAGCGTGGGATATGAGTGGAATAGTACAGTGGAGGTATATTAGGTGCATGAGAGTATGGCATAAGAAGGATGGGAGAGACTGGAGGAGGAGGTTGGTGAAGGCGCAAAGTTGTGTGATAGCATGGATCAGGAAAGGGGGGTGTCAAGTTGGGATAAAGTAGGAACACAAAGTACACAGTTAACACGTAATGGGTGTAATACTGATGACACATTGCGTGACACACGGCAGTGGTGAGCGTTGGGTATACTATTATTTGGGAGATGTAGTCTAGGCACACGATAGAACCATGATGAGAGAGGCGCAAGGTTGGAAAGGGGGGGAGGAGAGAGGAGATGAGATGGATGAGGTCTAGGGGGTGATGGTTAATTGATGGATAGTGGACAGGGAGCGAGGCGGGATTTGGGGAGACAATAGCAATTGGATGCTTTGAGTAGGCAGTGTAAATTTTTGGATAGTGGCGTTGGGTACTAGAAAGAGTGGGGGGGATGCGGGGTACAAAGGTTAAGAAGAAAAACAAGAATGAAGAAGAAGACGACAGAATTATACACAGATGGATCACAGATGGGGGGGGGCACGAGTAACAAAGAGACACATGGTAGGTGACGGGACAACGGAGAGGGATGGTGTGAGTGGTGAGTGTGACTGAGTCAGTACAGCATGCGGGGGTGTGGGATACAGGCGAGTAGTAAGCGATGTGGGTATGGGGACAGCAGTATGGGGACTAATTGTCAGTTATTAGGATGGAAGGTGGGGATGACACAGCACAAGGTGATGTTCTGAAATATTACAGGACAATATTGATGCGGGTTACAGTTTTTTGATGCGAGGAGATGGTGAGTGGTGACATGGGTAGGTGATATAATCTTACATAGGTATAAACAGGATCTGGGACGAGTGAGATTAGACTGTTACAGGTGTGGAGACGCAATATCAGGTGTGGACACGTGGACATGGCAGGGCTTTTGAAACACACAGGATGGTAGGTGCTAGGTGGAATGATGGTGTAGGGTGAATGATCAGGTGGTAAAGAGAGTTAGGACTCTAAGAGGTGGGTGTATGGGTACAAGGGTAGCGAGCACATGACGGCATGTGGTGAGGCGGAGTGAGGTAGGCACAGCAAGGTGAGAATGAGTTTGTGACAATCTGTGTTATTAGTGAGTGTCATAGGTGGTTTTGATTGTATTGTTAGTGATTAAAGTGTTGTGAGTTAATTGGTGTATTTGGTGAGTTGGTGTGGTTGAGTGATTGTGGTGATGTGAGAACTTTGTGCTGAAGTGTGGGGATATGTTGGTAATGAAGGGCGAGTAAGACTATACGTGAGGTTAGGTGCAACAATAGATAGGTCTATGTGGATATTATAGAGGTGTGATTTTATCTATGTGAGATGAAGTATGTGGGTGGAGATGATTCTATATGTGTGATCAACGTAACCACAGGAGGGAGGACAGTGCGACAAATTAACAGTGGGTGATGGTAAGGTGTTGGGGGTGGCTGTGGTGTATTTACACTTTTGGTGGGGTTTTTAGTTGTCACTGTTGTTTTATTTTGACAGTTTTCATGAGAGACTTAAGCGGATGAAACCGGGATGGGGTATGGTCTACATTACTGGGTTAGAGTTAGACTTCACTTTATTGCGCATTATATTGGGGGGTGTTGAAGGCGAGGAGATCGGGTCGTAGTTTTGAATGGAGCACACTGATTGAGGATAGATAGGTGAGACCTGCAGGGGTCTTATATAAGACTGAGGTGGATTTTTTTTTTGAATATTAGAACAACAATTTTGGATGGGGTGAAAGGGGGGTTTGGCAGACTGGTAGTGGTCACACTATTGTATTTGTAGGAATATATCTCTATCTATCTTGTTGTTGGGCGAGGGGAGATGGGGTGCATATAAATAGCGATGTGAAAAATGGTGAGAGACACACATTAATGATGAAATGGGAGGGTAATATTAACAATGTGGTCACAATTTATGTGCAATGCATTGAACTTGAGAATGTGGACAGAAAGAGAAGGGATGTATGTATGTCAATGCGTTCTATGTGGAAATGCATAATAGTTGATGTTAGATATGGTTAATTTAGAGTGGAAATGTTTATCTAATTTAAGGGGGGGGATGTGTGGGAGAGGTTTTGTTTGAGGTGAGAGTGTGTGCGGCGGGGATTGGGAGATTTTAGCACAGATGGGAGGATGTGTAAGTTACACAATGGACGTACATGTATGGACAACAACTAGGTACGTACTATGTTTGTGGGTTTGTGATGATGGGTGGAGGTGAAGGATAATACAGGGTGGGGAGTCAGAGGTGGGTATAAGAGTGCACACATGAGGTTACGATTTTGAGGGTAGACGTGTGAGGGTTGGGGATGATGATATAGACAGGAGTAACACATTTCGTGGGTAGGGGGGAAAGGGGGGTGACAGGGGATGTCAGGATGATAGGTCTCAAGAGGTCGAACACACACAGGGTGTGGTGTATCGGGGTTACGTATGGGTTAAGTGTGATTCTAATGGATTAAGTGGCACTGTAGTGGGGGTAACCGATGGTACACAGTTATTAAAGTACTTTAAACATTAGGATGGGGGTACAAAGCGGTAGAGGGTAATAGCGAAGTAAGAGGTATAGTTGGGTGATGGGGGTCACGAGTTTGGTGGTGTGAGGAGGACGAGGAGAGAGATTAATGGAGGGAGGGAGATGATATAAGAGTACATACAGAACAGTATTACAAAGTGCATCTAGGTTAAAGGGAAGGGTGAGCGGTGCGGGGACGGGGAATAAACTTAATAAGTTTTTTCTAAAGGACGAGCGACATGAGTATAGACAGAGGCGTAAGAGAGGAACACAATTATGAATAGAGAATGTGAATTGAATGGGACAGCGTTGACAATAGGTTGTTAGGGTTGATGAGGTGGGATGAGAAGGTTTTGATGGAAGGTTTAAGGAGTAATACACTGAGAGGGTAAATTATCTTATGGATGATAGAAAGAGTGGAATATTATTAGGAAACGCTAAGGGGATGACCGGACAAAGTGAAATCGGTAATGGAGGTTAATCATGGTCATATAGAGGATTAAATGGGGATATAGCATAAGGACGACGGTGGGAGTCACGAGAAAGTATTGAGTAGGTAGTGAAGAACAGGAAGAAAAAGAAAGGTGAGTAACAATGTTGTCGGTTTATAACAATGCAACGAAGATAGGGGAGTTGACAATATGAAAGAATAGCAATATAGCCTATATAAGTGTTTTTTAAGAACAGAATGAAAGACTATTAAAGCGTGATGGTGAAGTATAATGAATATGACAATAGATTTTGAAGAATATGGACATCTGACGAAAGAGATATGGGATACTATGATAAGCAGTGGGGGGTGAGTGAAATCTTGTCTATCTCTGGTCATTTGATTGAGATATGAGATACAGACATCACTAGTGTTCAGAGATCTGGTAATATCAAGGAGAGAATAATCTTATAAGAGAAAAGTATAGTCGAAATAGAGAGAGAGAGGTTGATATCTGAGAGATACAAGAAGGTACTTATTAGGGGATATTTCTGTGTAGTGAGCAAATACATCTGATTAATAGGGGTCTTGATTAGATCAGACTGATGGACGGAAAGAGGCAGTAGGCAGATGGTGCGCGGGACAGACTAGGCAGGAACTAAGCGTAGGATACGAGTAAAAGAGGTGTAGCTCTAGGGATGAGACATAGACTAGGTGGTGAGGTTGTGGAGGGAAGGTTAATTGGGGGTATACATAGAGTAAGAGGTGGGACGAACACTGAGATCTATGTAGACTAAAGGATTAGCAGGATATAATAACAACACATAGGTGTGGACGGAGGGAGTATGTATATATGGGGACCGTGAATGTACATCAATGTAGGAATGGGTTATATAGAGGATGTTATAAGGAGACTCAGACACAACAGGGGCACATAGTACAATATAGAGATAAGTGATTTATTTACATTAAGTGAGGTTAATAAGTATGGATCTATAATAGGACGTAGGAGGGAAGTATTAGAAACAACATGCTTTAGGGTATATTAAAGGATAGTGGGGATAGAAATGATGCGAGGTGAAGAGTATCATACACTCTGTGGGATGTGTAGAGGGGGATATGGGTTTGTATAAGGAGACAGGGAGGTGAAGTGTGGAGGAAGAACAAGATAAAGAAAGGAGAATTAAGGTGAATGAGAGGAGGTGCAGTGACACGGGGTAGATCAAAAAGAACAGGGCATGTATGTTAGGGTGCACACGTTTAGATGGATGATGTGGAAAGAGTCAATAGGAGTAGGGGTTTAGGTGTACATCAAGGATCATAAAAGGAAATACAGTGAGTGAGGATTCGAATCTGAGGTTAGTGACTATGAAAGTGACTGATACATAGTGGGGTAGATAGGGATTAGCGGGTATATGGGTGGTAGTTGGGACATAGATTATGGGGGAGACTATCTATAAGAGTGGCATCTCTCTCTACAAAGATAGTGTTTGGGAGGGGAGTACATTAAGTTTAATGTAATTAAGAAAATAGGAATTGGGTATATCAACATGTCAGTTATATGGGGTATTAAGGTGAGGCGTATGTGGGGACAGAAAGGGAGTTAGCATTTTGGGAGACACAATTTATGATAGTTTTTGACGGATGTCATTCTAAATTGTATAGGTTATATGACTTGATGGTTGTGATCTATTGTGGCTTGAGTGGGGAGAATTATTAATACACTAGTACAAAGATATGGAAAAGTAGGGGTGCTTTAATTGGACGTGTTATTGAACTAAGTACAAGGTGTGCAAGGAGAGTGGGGTTTATGGGTTCTGGGGGGTAGCGCTAGGTTTGTTAGAGATAATTAGGGGAAAGTGTAGTGGTGGTGAAGGGTGTCGAGTGGTATAGGAGGGATGTGTACATGGAGTCTCAGTGTTTAGTTATGTTAGGAGAATGGTAAGAATTGAGAAGGGAGACTTACAGGACAGATGGGTGGGTAGGTATTTTTTTGTACAGTAATGAGAAAGTGCACGTTGGTATTGTTTGAACAGGGAGTTTTTAAGTGTGGGGAAGGGGTATGTGGAGTTGATTAGGGGGGACACATGGTATAAGAGTAGGTATGGCGGATCACATGGTTCTGTGAATGTGTGTGAGCAAGTGTTTGTCAACTGAAGAGTACAGTCTTTGATCTCTGTAGGAGCGCGTATGAACCTGAGAAGGTAAAGCTTTATGACAGAATATATACCAGTTAGGCAGTGACGCGGTTGTCTTGAGGGGGGGGGGGGTGGTGGAAAAGGGATTATGATTGTGTTGTGAGAAAGTTAGAGGGTAGATGATGATAAGGGGTGAGGAGGTTGGGGAAGAATGGGTTGAATTAGGGAGGAAGGATAGAAGATGTGTGGGGGTTTGGGGGTATATGTGAGAGTGGGGAAGGGATAAATGTGAGAGATTTGAGGGAAAATGTATTAGGTGTGGGTAGTGGTGGAATGTATGGATTTGGTAGGATGTTTTGGTGTTGGAAGGAAGTTGTTGGGGGGAAAGTGTATTTAAAAGAGAATATTTTGAAGAGGGGAGGAGAATAAGAGGAAATGAAAATAGGAAAAATTGGGGGGGGATCTCATGTTGATATGGACTTTGTCACTGAACTTCCTCCCTCCTCGGGCAACACGGCCATCTGGGTGATCGCGGACCGTTTTTCTAAGATGGCACATTTTGTTCCTTTGCCAGGTTTACCATCGGCTCCCCGTATGGCGAGCCTGTTTTTTCTCCATATCTTCTGTCTACACGGACTTCCCCCATCAATATCGTCTCGGAATCGGGTCCAATTCGTGTCTAGTTTTCTGGCTGGTCCCGCTGCTCGCAGTTTGCAAGGTGAACCTGATTTCTCCTCCTGCCTACCACCCAGCAGACGAACGGATAAGTGGAGAGAATCAATCAGATCCTGGAGGGCTATTTGCAGCACTTTGTCTCGGCTCGACAGGATGACTGGGCCAGCTTACTTCCTTGGGCAGAGTTTTCATATAACTCCTTGGATTCTGAATCCACTGTACCTCTCCGTTCCTTCATCGTGTAATGCCACATCCCCCGCCCCCCGCTTCCATTGTCCTTCTCCATCTGAGGTTCCAGCAGTGGTACTTTGGTCCCAGATATGCTTGACCACTTTGGGAATCATAACATGCCAGTCCCTGCAGCAAGTGTCCGCACGCATGAAGGTCCAAGCGCAGGCCCGGACTGCCCGTAGGGCAAACCCGGCATTTGCCCGGTGGGCCGCTGGAGTCCGGGCCGCAGCGCCGGCTCGGATCGCCCGCCGAGGAGGCCGGTGTTCCCCCCGGCGGGCCCCGAGTGCCGGCGCCGGTCTGTGGCGCACGTACAGGGGCTGCAATGGTCGCATCTGCGACCGGACTCCTGTGCCAGGGGGCCGAAAGGCCCCCCAAGCCACACGGCTGCATGGCAAGGTCACAGACCCAGCCATGCAGCCATCACGGCCGCCTACTGCACCGTGCAGTGCAAGCAGCGGCCGAGGCAGAACAGCCGGGATCTTCTGATCCCCGCCGTTCAGCCTCCTTGAGGATGCGCAGCTCCCAGGAGGCCGGGAAGCAGGTGCACGATGTGATGTCGTCATCGCGCGCCTGTTCCACGACCTGTACCAGGAAGCCAGCGGCCGCTCTGGAGCAGGTGAAGAGGAGGGGACAGCGGGTGAGTATTATTTTTATTTTTTTAAATTACTTACTGTCCCTGCCTGCCTATAAGTAGCCCTGCCTACCTATATACTGCCCCTGGCTGCCTATACACTGCCCTGCCTACCTATATACTGCCCCTGGCTGCCTATACTCTGCCCTGCCTGCCTATAAACTGCCCTGCCTGCCTATACACTGCCCTGCCTTCCTATATACTGCCCCTACCTGCCTATACACTGCCCTGCCTACCTATATACTGCCCCTGGCTGCCTATACACTGCCCTGCCTACCTATATACTGCCCCTGGCTGCCTATACACTGCCCTGCCTGCCTATAAGTAGCCCTGCCTACCTATATACTGCCCCTGCCTGCCTGTAGACCGGCCCTGGCTGCCTATAAGTGGCCCTGCCTGCCTACATACTGGCCCTTGCTGCCTATATACCGCCCCTGCCTACCTATATACTGGCCCTGCCTGCCTTTAAGTGGCCCTGCCTACCTATAAGTGGCCCTGCCTGCCTATAAGTGGCCATGCCTGCTTATATACTGACCCTGCCAGTCTATATACTGTCCCTGCCTGCCTATATACTGGCCCTGCCTGCCTACATACTGGCCCTTGCTGCCTATAAGGGGCCCTGCCGACCTACATACTGGCCCTGCCTGACTATATCCTGGCCCTGTCTGCTTTCATACTGGCCCTGCCTGGCTACATACTGTCCCTTGCTGCCTATAAGGGACCCTGCCGACCTACATACTGGCCCTGCCTACCTACATACTGGCCCTACCTGTCTATATACTGGCCCTGCCGGCCCAATGGGGGTCTGTCTATTTACATGCCACTTATCTGACTTTTTTTATTTCTAATTTTGAGGGTCTAACATACGCTGTTTGGGGAATTGATAGGAAAGTGCTGGAAAAGAGAGGAGTCTAAGATGTATTTGTGGTAAATTCTACAGGGACGAGTAGTGACCGGGAGAAGAAGACATTGCATTCCGTACCGGACAGAGAAAAAATGGAAGGAAACAACTCATCAGGGAAGATGTCATGGAGGTTTGGACCAGATGCAGAAGAAAAGGAGAAGAGAACAACTCCCATTAGAGAGGACGTCTCCTGTGAGTCCCTGATGTCAGGGGTCATTTTACTTCTGTGTTGAATCAGTGCTGTATTCATGTGATGGTGACCTGACTACTGGTGATGTGATTGGTGGGGTTGTAGGTTATATTGCTGCTTGTATAGTTGCAGTGTGGGCTTGTTCCTGATTGTAAAGCAAATGCACACCTGACTCTCTGATGATGGGTTTCTCTGCACCACTTTTTCTTTCTTGCTTGTGTGTAGGGAGCTCTCGCACAGAGTGGTTTTGGTGCATTTTTTGATGCGTTTTTTGTGCAGAAATGTACAGCATTAACCAGAGGCGTAACTTCAAGCTCTTGGGCCCTAGTGCAAAGAGTGAAATGGGGCCCCCAGTTACCGTGTTCCATTTACAATGCTGGTATTTTCTTATGGGGAAGGAGGGCTTTGGGGCCCCCTCAGGCTGCAGGGCCCGGTAGTGACTGCTACCTCTGCACCCCCTGTAGCTACGCCCCTGGCATTAACTACTCTGCCTTTCTGCACAAAAACGCACCAAAAACACATAAAAAAATGCACCAAAAATGCTCCGTGTGAAAGCAGCCTTATAGTGTAGTTTATTTTAGAAAGTGGCGAGGTGCGAGAACACGGGAAATTTTGTAATCGGATATTGTATGTGGCTGGTGGGGGCTTAGTGCCAGGGCTGATTTTTATTCCCAGTCCGGCCCTGTCCAAGTGGACAAAAATAGAAGACCCCCCCCCCGCCAGTTTTCTCCCCTGGCTACAAGCTGGTTCACCGTTATGTAGGACCGTTTGAGGTACTCAAGTGGATCGACCTGGCTGCCTATAAACTCCGGCTCCCACCCACTATGCGTATTCCCAACTCCTTCCACGTCTCCTTGTTGAAGCCTGTGGTCCTGAACCGCTTTTTTCCGGAAGATTGCCCCTCCGTCTTCCGAAGCTGAGTCCACCAACGTCTTCACTGTGAAAGAAATCCTGGACGTGAAGCCGACCAGGGCAAAGCGGCATTTCCTTATAGACTGGAAGAGGTTTGGGCCTGAGGAGAGGTCATGGGAGCTGGAAGACAACATCTTGGACCGTGAGTTGGTGCAGAAGTTCCTCCAGACCAGAAAGAAGGGGAGGGCTAAGGGGGTGGGGTACTGTCGCGAATAGTGCCACAGCCCACAAGTCGGGCTGTGGGCGCTTTCGTGTTCCTGCATGTGCCCCAGCTTCGGGAGCGAGTGGCGCCGCGGCCCAGCGCACCTGTACTCACCCGGCCCCGCTCCTGTCTGTCCGCATCCTCTTGCTTGCCGGCGCACATGTCCACGTTCTCTAGGGCGCGCGCGCGCGCGCCGGCTCTGTGAATTTTAAAGGGCCAGCGTGCTGGTAATTGGCTAATTGCCAGGCGCTGTCCCTATATTACCTGGGCGCGTCCACCCGTTCCCCACTGGATATTTAGTGCCTGTTGCACAGTCTAGTCTATATTCCGTGTACCGAACCTTCTTGTCTCCGTCCCATGACCACGAACCTTTGCCGCCTGTCCCCGACTACGAGCCTGCTTTATGATTCTGTACCACGTTATACCTTGGCTGCCACCGCAAGCAAGTCACGTCAAGGGTAGCAACCTGGTAGACTCCCGCTGCAGCAAGCCCATACCGCTTCGCGACGGGCTCTGGTGAAAACCAGGTCCTACTTAGATTCCGCTCCCTGCCGTGGCTTACACCACTGGTTGTGGTGTTCCAGTGAATCCACGACCGCATTTGTGACAATCTCTATAGACCCTAGCAGCGCCACGTATTTTTTCCGCTCATCTTCTGGTCTGATTAGTTATCCCTTGGCAAAGTTAGCAGCATGGCTAAATCAAAAATTAATTGCAGTAGTGCTGTATACACCGCTCAATGTGTTCCTCTTTATGGTCACTAAAAAGTGGGAAGTAAGTAAAAGTCAGTTTGTGACCAGTTTAGTATCTTGAATTCTATATGCTTAGATTCTGTGCTTTATCGAGAGAAACCTAGCATCAAGGTTTTATGAAAAATCTATTAGGCCTTTGATAGATAAAAAAGTATCATGAGGATTATATAAATGAATCCCAATAGAGTATGGATGAATAACAGGAAGATGTGAGAGATAGTGAAGCCTATAAAATAGCTTCAAAAACGGAAATCAAAGCTGTAGCCAAAGGCAATGAATACTTTAACCAAAAAAGCATGGAGCAAAACTTATTCAACGAAATTGTGTGCTAGTGAGGAGGCTAAGTGAAAACAGTGTATCAGGAAAGTTTCACTCCTAAGCAAATTATTGAATTGTCAGAGCAACTGAGAGTCTTCAAAAAGAGATGACCAATGCCAACAGCACCTGCGGACAATTCAGCTCAAAAACTACAGAAGACATCTGAACAGGGGCATTACTAGAGAATAGTGTTGAGCGATTATTATCGACAAAGTTGAAATCGGCAAGGTTTTTATGGTGATCGAAATTTTTAGATCATGCGATAATTAAGGCTAAAATCTGTGCATCATCTATTAAGATCGCGCCATTTTCAGCGCTTCCTGTAATTTTGGCGGCCAGCAAATCAGATTACAGAATAGAGCAGGGTGAGATGTGTGTGCGACGTCATGACTGGGATGTGTATGGTTGCGATTGGCTGGAAAAATCACATGACCTCGTTTTACATAGAACAGCGTTTCCTGTTCAGCCTCAGTGTCTCTCAGCGTCTCATAGGAGTAGGACGTGCGCTCTGCCTGTGGCCAAACAGCTCAGTGAAATTATTCTATTTCTGCACAGAGAAACCTCTACTATTAGCTGTGATCCTTACAATTTAGTTAGATTAGAGATTGGAAGATTTTATGTAGTTAGGTAGAGAATTTTAAAGGAGCATCTACCGCTGTAAAGTCACGAGGGGAGCGGGGGGGGGGGGGGGCGGGCCCGCGGGTGAACACAGACAAGCTCTATAAGGAACACAGGATAAAGTTCGCCAGAGACTTAGTGTAGACATTGCACTGCAATATCTTTATTATTAACAGTTTGCTATTGAAATATTTCCTGGATAATGGGCAGCATGAACTTATATTAGGATACACATCATTTCTAGTAACTGCAGGTCTCTGTGTTAGGTGCAAAACTCCACTTTTATTATCAGTATACATTTCAGATAGGTGTTCATTTTCAATTTTACCCATTCCACCTTTGTTCATATATCCACCTTGCACGTAAATCTGAAAACAGCAATTTTATAGTCACCAAAGGTGAATTGAAAGGTTCAAAAAATACCGTGTATTATACGAAAACATAATAGATATGTGTTTTTTGACTTGGCGCACTAAGCTTCTGTTCAATTGAACGCAGCTTGCACGTAAATCTTAAAACAGCAATTTTATAGTCACCACAGGTGAATTGAAGGTGCAAAAAATACATTTTATTATCCGAATACATTTCAGATACGTGTTTTTTGACTTTGGCGCACTACAGCTTTGTTCATTGACGCAGCTTGCACGTAAATCTTAAAACAGCAATTTTATAGTCACCACAGGTGAATTGAAAGGTGCAAAAATACCGTGTATTATACGAAAACATAACAGATACGTGTTTTTTGACTTTGGCGCACTACAGCTTTGTTCATTGACGCAGCTTGCACGTAAATCTGAAAACAGCAATTTTATAGTCACCACAGGTGAATTGAAAGGTGCAAAAAATAAATTTTATTATCAGAATACATTTCAGATACGTGTTTTTTGACTTTGGCGCACTACAGCTTTGTTCATTGACGCAGCTTGCACGTAAATCTTAAAACAGCAATTTTATAGTCACCACAGGTGAATTGAAAGGTGCAAAAAAAAACGTGTATTATACGAAAACATAACAGATACGTGTTTTTTTACTTTGGCGCACTACAGCTTTGTTCATTGACGCAGCTTGCACGTAAATCTGAAAACAGCAGGGGGCGTGGCTTGACCCTGCTGGAAGATGGCTGCAAGTTAGAGAAGCTCCAGAGGGAATCCCTTCCAAACCGGCTTAAATAAACCACAGGACAGATATCAAGACCTGCAAATTGCCTCCCGGCTGTTCCTAACACCCCAGACATACTGCGCTGCCGGAAAAAAAAAAAAAAAAATCCCGTAACAAGCCTCTGGATCAAGTGAGTGGATACTCTCCGAGCGCACACGGCTGTCCCACGCCCGCCATCTTACCGTGCGGTCGGTGTTCTGAGGTAGCAGCTGCAGCAGGAGGGCCCCACGTCTCTCTAAGTGCCGCCGGCTCTGAGAATCACCGCGGGAGCCGCGGATACCATCGGGTAACCTCTAAGCGGGAGATCCTGCCCAAGCTGCCCGGACCCAAGGCAGAACCCTCTACAGCACAGCGCCGAACGCCGATCGCCCGCCACCTTACCTCTGTGCGAGACGCCATCACCTGCTGCGGAGACACTGCGATGAGTAGGCGATGATTCCAAACCTCGCTGCAGGTCAGTTTTAAAAGTGTAAGGGCAGGAGACACTGGGCGTTTCTGAGGTGCGTCCTCAGTTCACTGCAAAAGGTCTCATAGTGACAGAACTGTTTTGGCGCCATCGGCCATTTTAAATAACGGACACCTCAGCTCTCCCCCTGTCAAGGACAGAGCGGCGTTTCCATCCTCTGCCAGCAGCTGTAATCAGTGGCAACAAGATATAAAAGGCGGCCAGGCAGAGCAGACAAGTACATCTCACTGCCTGTACACAACATTTACCAACCACTATAGAATACATGGCCATTATTATAAAGCAGTGACTGTCAGTGATAGAAGTGTGAAGACAACTACAGCCCACTTTTATGCTGGAAAGCATTACTAAGGAGAAATTCCTGTGGTCCCATAAAAAGGGCCAGGAGACTACCTGAGTTATTCTCTCTTCACCCTCTATTTCACTCCGCTTAAAACCAAAATCAAGGGACCATACAAGCCAGCCCAGATCTCCTTGCCTCAGAGGGTCACAGAAACCTTCATCAGCCCAATCCACTTACTCAACCCAAGACCTTGAGGAAGTTGTACAGCTCTCAGAAGGCTACAGGGCTACATTAACTGGCCTGCTAATACCCTCCTACTGCACCAGTCATACTCTAATTTCCAGTGTGACTTAACCCTGTCATAGAGACTTACCCTGTATTTCACAAAGATCGATAATAACCTCATCTATGTCCTAAGCCCTATTCTCGTTTGATTATCCTGATCTACTCAGACAAAACTACTAGCTATCAAGCCTGATGGGGGGCACGTCAAAAAGAAATGCCAAACCCAAAGAATTGACGGAATTTTTTAATAATCCGCATCCTCAAGACAAGGGTGGTCGCATCCCTTTTTCTGTTTCATCTCCGGCCTCCTCCCGCCAAGAATCGGTCGACATGGATCACCAAGACGGGACAGGCAGCTTAGACATCGCCGAACAAACCCTACATGGCCTCTTCTCCTCCTTTAGAGAATCATTACAAGGAGATTTTCGGCAGATGATGAGCGAGTTCAGAACAGACATCCAAGCCTTAGTAACGCGCACTGAACATGTCGAACACAAAATGGCAGAGTTTGCTAAGTCACACAACTTACTTATTGACGCAAACTCAGCCCTTGAAGAGGAGGTTCACCGTCTCTCTGCAAAAGTCCTAGATTTAGAAGACCGATCCAGGAGAAACAATATTAGATTAAGAGGTGTGCCAGAATCTATCTCTCAAGACCTACTCCGTGAATTTCTAGTAGATTTCATGGCTTCTGTGCTTCCTGCTGCCACGGACCTTGACCTAACAGTAGATAGAATTCACAGACTTCCAAAACCCAAACATCTGCCTTCGGCGACACCCAGGGACGTTATTGCCAAAATCCACTTTTTCCGCACTATGGAAAATTTTCTGGTCTATCCATTCCTGCCATGATCTCCCAGAAAAATTCAGAAATATTTCTCTATTCCCAGACCTCTCATCTGGAACAATGATGAAAAGAAAAGAATTTGCTCCGCTCACGAGAATCCTCAGAGAAAACAATATCTCCTATCACTGGGGATTCCCAGTAAAATTAGTCATTTTTAAGGACAATACCACATTGATCTGCCCCACCCCAGCCTCAGCCAAGGCTCTACTGATGTCATGGGATTTACTATCTACACCGGTCCAGTCCCCAGCAGTGAAGAGACGGGACAGACCTGAAGCTATCACTCCACTCTGGTCGGAGAAATCTCGCAGGTCAAGCAATAGACCAATTACCTAAATGCTCTTTCTCTTAAATGTCCTATAGGATTCCCTCGGGATATAGGTATGGGACTAATACCCTTGTTGATCAGCAGACTCTGCCTTTCTTTCTAGCGAGGTTCTCTCACGGACTTCCCCTCTTCGCTGAACTTCCCTGAGTAGGAAGTATTTCTGTATATTTCCACTGTTAGTGTATTTCTGGTTAATTATTTTATTGGCTTTCATGCCCTTCTGTTCTACATTTAAGATGTTTAGCCTAATTAGTTATGTCATGGTCTTTTGGTTTTCAGCAATCTGGTTTATCTCAATTAGATACAAGAACTACAGGCTTTATAATATCCTAACCCTTCAACTAAACTTCTGCGACTTTACAGTATGGGGATAAGCTCATGTCGTTAAATACAAATGGCCTCAACTCTCCACAAAAGCGTGCACAATTATGGAGAGATGCCATAAAATGTAAGAGTGATATTTTATGCATCCAGGAGACCCATTTGAGAAAAGAAGATATATATAGATTAAAACATAAAAGGTTCCCCTATTGATTCTTCTCCTCCTTATCGGTTAAAAAAGCCGGCGTGGCAATTCTAATCAAGGATTCCATTGCCTTTAAAAACCTCAAATTAGTGATAGATCCAAAAGGTAGATACATAATACTAATCTGTGAGATAAATTCTGGCGTATACACCCTAGTCAATTTATACGCTCCTACTACAAAACAAATTTCATTCATATCTAAAATTATAGACAAGACAAAAGAAATAGCTAAAGGCAAATTAATTTTTTGTGGAGATTACAATTCAGTAATAGATAAACATCTAGACAGATCATCGGGAGGTTCTCGCTATACTCCGGAACTCAAAAACCTAGTATGGGAAGAGAACCTCCGTGACCCCTGGAGATACCAACATGCAAATGAAAGAGACTATTCTTACTTCTCTGCCTCTAAAAACACCCACTCAAGTCTAGATTTCTTTCTAGTCAATAGGACAACCCTGCCTTCCATAATTAAAACAGAAATCGGTCAGATTATTTGGTCTGATCATGCTCCGGTTTACCTAACCCTGAAAGACAATCTTTACATCCCTCCTCAGACGCCTTGGCGTATAAACCACTTCCTTTTAAAATCCCCGACAATAATCAACGAAGTGCAAACTGCTTTAGAGGAATATTTCGAAATAAACACCCCATCAGCTCCCTCACCAGAAATCCTTTGGTGTGCACACAAGGCGGTTATTAGAGGTGTGTGTATTAACTTAGCTGCTAGGGAAAAAAAGAAAAGAGAAGCCGAACTGACGGCTACTTTAGAAAACTTAAAAACCCTAGATAAGATATTTAAAGCCACTCCCAACCTTGAGAATAAAAAACAACTAGATCACTGTAGAACACATTTGCGAAACCTCAATCTACATCAATATGAACATCAACTATCAAAGCTTAAATGGAACTTTTACCTTCAGGGGGACAGACCCACTAAAATTCTTGCTCAAAGAGTTAAAAAATACCAGGCGAAAGCAAAAATCTCTTCACTAACAATTGCTCCAAACAAAAAGGTCTATGACCCTCAAGATATTGCTAATTGTTTTGCAGACTATTATACCAACCTCTATAATATTAAAAATGACCCCGATGTTCCCCCGATCTCAAAGAACGGAATCGCTTCCTTCTTAGGGAAAATCAAACTGCCAGCCTTAACTGAGGATCAATTGATAGACCTAAATCAACCAATTACAATAAATGAAGTCAAAAAAGTTATTTCTGACTCTAAACTGCACAAATCCCCAGGTCCTGATGGACTTACAAACGAATACTACAAGCTTTTCAAATCTATTTTATCCCCTCACCTTTCCTCACTCTTTAAGCAAATCATGACCCGAGGAGCAGCTCCGGCAGAAATGCTGTCAGCTTTGATAACCACAATACCCAAACCTGGCAAGGCAGCAGACCAAGTAATTAACTATAGACCCATTTCGTTACTAAACAATGATATTAAATTCTATTCTAGAATCCTAGCTAACCGTATCAATGACTTCCTACCCTTACTGATCAACAAAGACCAAACCGGATTTGTTAAGGCCCGTCAAACTAGAGACGGTATTAGAAGAGTGTTGAATGTGATGCAGATGGCTAACACACATAGAATTCCGGCACTTTTTCTCTCTCTAGATGCAGAGAAAGCTTTTGACAGGCTCAACTGGCATTATCTTAAGGAGGTCCTGATTAAATTTGGATTTAAAGACCAAATCTTACAAGTCATTATGGCCCTCTACTCATTCCCTTCGGCAAGAGTGTTCACTACAGGCTTTCTCTCTCGTTCCATCCCTATCTCCAATGGAACCAGACAAGGCTGCCCATTATCTTCCCTGATATACATTCTATGTGTGGAGCCGCTGGCGGAACTCATAAGAAGCTCTCCAGAAGTTTCGGGTTTAAGGCTTTTCAACTATGAACACAAAATTAATCTCTTTGCTGATGACATCTTAATCATGTGTACACGACCGGAAACCTCAATCCCCAAACTACTATCCATCCTGCAGGATTACTCGGCAATTTCTTATTATAAACTTAACCAAACTAAATCTGTGATATTCCCATTAAATATTTCACAAAATGTAATTCAACATCTTTCCAATTTAAACTTTATCTGGAAAACGGACCATATTGTCTACCTTGGTATAAAAATCACAAAATCGGTTGAACAAACCATCAACATAAACTTATCGGACCTCTCCTCAACCTTCACTCAAGAAATCAATAGATTAAATAACCTCCCTCTATCCTGGATAGCAAAAATAAATATTGTAAAAATGATCCTCCTACCCAAATTCCTATATATAACCAGATCGCTACCTTATCTTTTTCCCCTTCCACTCCTTAACAAGTTGCAGTCTCAACTCCTGAGGTTCATTTGGGGCGATAAAAAACCCAGATGTAAAAAAAATACCTCTTCTTACGTCTCAATGAAGGAGGCATGTCAGTTCCGGACTTGGTATCGTATAATATTGCCTCAGTTCTAGACCCCATTTCCTTTTTTGGAATAATCCAGATCTGCAAAGCTGGTCACAGATAGAAAACGCTTCCACCTATCCATACTCAGCTAAAGACATCTTATTGGCTGCTTACTTCAGTATTAAACTCCCCTATGTGCACCTTTCATCTTTATCCCATGCAATTGCAGCCTGGACCAAATTTGTTGTTACAAAACAATGGATCAGAATTTCTAAAGAAACATGCCCACTTACTGTAATAGAAGTTAATATACCCTCTCTTCCCCTTTCAAATTGGTTAACCAGAGGAATCACTTCCATAGGAGATCTATATGAGGGGACAACTCTTAAGTCCTTTGAGAATCTAAAGGAGACACATGGCCTGTCTAGATCGTGTTTCTACCAATATTTACAGATCAGACACGCAATCCAATCCTGGAACTGGCCTCTGCAACAAACGACTCATACCCCCTATTTTAATTTTCTAATGCACAAGAAAGGGTTTGATAAAGGTATTTCTATAATATATAACCTACTAACGTCAGACAGCAAAGAAGAGAAACCTTTTTATGTAATAAAATGGGAAGAAGAGTTAACCCGCTCTTTTACTTGGCAAGAATGGTTGACGGCTTCTTTTTCAGTGACTAAACACTCTAGGTGTATTAATCACCTAGAGGTCATGAATAAAATCCATCTCCGCTGGTATTTAAACCCTACACATCTTGCTCATTTCTCTACATCACAGTCTAGATTGTGCTGGAGAGGTTGCGGCAGAGAAGGCACTTTACTACATATGTGGTGGAGCTGCCCAATCATTCAGGAACTCTGGTCAAAAGTTGAAGCTTTAATCAATGAGATAGCACCCTACCAGTTTCAACTGGAGCCCACACTAGCTGTCCTAGATTTAACCATAAAAGATTTTCCTACCCAATTTAGAACAGTGCTTCAGCACATTCTAGTAGCAACTAGACTATCCATAGCTCTTCACTGGAAGGCAGTACTCCCACCAGCCCTAGAGGAAGTGATCAACAGAGTTAATTTTCACTACAGATGCGAAACATCTCTCTCGATACCTCGACACCTGGTAATCAAAACAATAAAGAAATGGGAATATTGGAGAAACTCTAAGTATTTCAAGGTTATATAATCCCAGTTCCATTTAGATACTTTATCTATTGTTCTGACATAAACAACTCTTGCATTAACGCCAACCCATTTGGCCACTCCCCACTTATACTGGATGCTTGCTTTTCTTCTCGACCAGATTTGCAGTGTTGTACTTATACTCCCTTTTTATTTAACAATTCATGTATCACCATGTCAATGTTTGTTACTTTGCTTGTTTCACCTTGTAAGCAATTGCTTGATATTGTTTAATACTCTGTTATCGAGCTTTTGGGCTCATTCCCTTTTGTACCTTTATGCTCCCCTCCCCTCATTTACTTTTGAAAAACTTCAATAAAAAATTAATATTTAAAAAAAAATCTGAGAGCAGCAATTTTATAGTCACCACAGGTGAATTGAAAGGTGCAAAAAAATACCGTGTATTATACGAAAACATAACAGATACGTGTTTTTTTACTTTGGCGCACTACAGCTTTGTTCATTGACGCAGCTTGCACGTAAATCTGAAAACAGCAATTTTATAGTCACCACAGGTGAATTGAAAGGTGCAAAAAATACATTTTATTATCCGAATACATTTCAGATACGTGTTTTTTTACTTTGGCGCACTACAGCTTTGTTCATTGACGCAGCTTGCACGTAAATCTTAAAACAGCAATTTTATAGTCACCACAGGTGAATTGAAAGGTGCAAAAAATACCGTGTATGATACGAAACATAACAGGTACGGTTTTTTTGACTTTGGGCTCTACAGCTTTGTTCATTGACGCAGCTTGCACGTAAATCTGAAAACAGCAATTTTATAGTCACCACAGGTGAATTGAAAGGTGCAAAAAATACCGTGTATTATACGAAAACATAACAGATACGTGTTTTTTTGCACTTTTGCCCAGTCCAGATTTGTTGATAGAGACACCTTGCAGTTAAATTTGAATCCAGCAATTTTGTTTTGATTAGAGGGATTTGAGAATAGCTGTGATTTGCCGTCTTTTAATAAGAGACTTTCCAAAACTATTCCATACCTTCTCAAATTTTTATATTTCTGAACATGGAGCGAAATGCAGGTGGTAAGCGAGCAAAGAGGGGGGTAGCACATGGAGGTAGAGGTACGAGAGAAGGTGCTCCTTCCAGTGCTGGCGACAACACGCATGCCAGCGGATCGTCAGTTGCAGGACCGTCAGGCCTGTCATCGCTGGGTCAGGGCCCTGTGAATCTCAGTAACGAACAGCATCGCCAATCTGTCCTTCAGTGGTTAATGCAACCTGCATCCAGCAGTCTTACCTCCTCGTCCTCCCAGTCACGGCCACAAATGTCGTCATCAGCATCATCAGCATCCGTCCAACATGAAGCAGCCCAAATGTCAACTCGTGTACCCACCACTGTGGATAATCCATTGTCTGAAGACCTCTTTGATGACAAAATGCAGTTGGGGTCAGAAGGCATGTTAAAAGATCAAGAGGATGATTTAGTCTGCTCTGACGCCCAGTTACTGATGCCATCAGAGGAGGAGAAGGAAGCCAGTCAATCGGCAAAAATCCCGGGCGGTCGGCAACGCCTTGCAGGCCCTCTTGCTTGTAGCCCGCAGCTTCTGGATGCAGAAAGTCAGGACGACCAAGTCACCTGTGTTGATGATGATGATGATGACGACATTGCGGATCCATCGTGGTCTTTTCCGCAGAATTTGCTTGCGAGCGCTTCATCACTGGACAAGGAGGAAGACGATGGGGTAGTGTCAATACGGGTCCCGCCACAAAAAGGGAGAGGGCGGTCGCAGAAGTCCGCTGATATGATTCCGCCAGCCACGGTCAGCGCAAACCCCGCTCCTCGCTTATCGCCGTCAAAAAGGTCCAGGACCTCTCAAGCCTGGGCCTTCTTTGAGCAAGCCTCTGATTCACCCAGCGATGTCATATGCCGCCTTTGCCATAAACGCATAAGTAGAGGCAAGAACCTTAAGTGGTTAACCACCACCAACATGTCTAGTCACATTCAGCGAATGCATGAGTTGAAATGGAGGGAACACTTGGCCAAAAAAGGCCAGACCGACGCCGGGCCTCCAACCACTGTCACACCCTCTGTCTCCGCCTCCTCCTCCTCCGCCACCACCAAGCGTTCCTCAGCTGCCCATGTCTCTCAGAGTCATGATCAAGGAATAGTCTCCGCTTCAGCCTCCACCGTCGCCCAAGTACCACCAGCACCACCAGAGACCCATCCTACCCCTTCTCCTTCCGCCAGTTTGACGACCTGCACGCCGTACAGCGGCCAGTCTAGCAGCCAGCCTTCTGTCTTCCAAGTTTGGGAGCAGAAGAAACACTTTAACCCAAACCATCCCAAAGCCAAAAGCCTGAATGTCGGCATTGCCAGGCTTTTGGCCTTGGAAATGTTGCCTTTCCGTCTGGTGGACACAGATGGGTTCCGCCACGTCATGGCCCTTGCCTGCCCCAATACCAGATGCCAAGCAGGCATTTCTTTGCCAGAAAAGCCGTCCCTGCCCTGGCCAGCCACGTGTCATCTAAAATTTCAAGCGCGTTGTCTGCATCTGTGGCCGGAAAAGTCCATCTGACCACTGACACATGGACTAGTAAGCACGGCCAAGGCCGCTATATCTCTGTGACAGCTCACTGGGTGAGCTGGGTGGATGTCTCTGGGGGTGACGGTGGCTCTCAGGCTCGGCGCACGCTCTTCAAAACCGCAGGGATGGTGCAGGGCTCTTTCCCCCAAGGTCCTCTGGTGGCATCACGTGCCCAGAGAAACCAAGCCGTTTTGAAATTAATCTGTCTTGGAGACCGTCCCCACACAGGTCAGGAGCTGTGGACGGCTCTCCGCAACGAGACCGAGCGCTGGCTGGGTGACAAGAACCTTGTGCCAGGCAAGGCGGTTTGCGATAACAGGCGAAATCTGCAGGCCGCCCATAAGATTGGTAGGCTGGAGCACATCACTTGCCTGGCACATGTCATGAACCTAGTCGTCCAGAAATTTCTAAAGAGCTACCCGGGTCTGGACTGCCTGCTGAAGAAGGCTAGAGGTCTGAGTTCGCACTTCCGCCGTTCGCACCCTGCTTCGTCCCGCCTGGCTGCGTTGCAGCGTCAGCTCGGCCTCCCCGTCAACCGTCTCATTGTTGACGTTGCAACACGCTGGAATTCCACCCTCCACATGCTCCAGCGATTGTGGCAGCAGCGCAATGCCATTACGCAGTACGAAGTGACACATGGCCTGACAAGCAGCGGTGCGGACCTCGGGGTGTTGAGCCACCGAGAGTGGAGGCAGGTGAAAGAGCTCTGCACCATCCTTGCCAGTTTTGAAGAAGCCACCAAAATGGTCAGTGCGGACAATGCCCTTGTCAGCATGAGCATTGTGGTGATCTTAGTTCTGGAACGATCGTTGGACACTCTGAAACAACAGGTCCCGCCAGCGACGGAGGAGGAGACGGACACAGATGCGGACACGGAGCCTTTCTCTCCGTCAAATCCACAAGGCCCGACAGTTTCACAATTTCATCGGTCTTCATTAGGCAGTGGTTCGGGGTCCAGAGCTAGTGCAAGGTGGCGCATCAGCTCTCAGGGTGCATCATCTCAGGCAAGTCAGGGCTGTGTTGAAGCTGTGCCGGAGGCAGCGGAGGAGGAGGAGGTATTCCTAGACACCGATTTTACCGACGTCCCTGCCTTGGAAAGAGGTTGGCGCGAATTTGAGGCGGAGGAGGAAGATGAGGAAGATCAGTTTGCTAGTGCCCCTCGACCCAGAGGCTTGGGAAATCAAGGCTCCATCTCTCACATGAGTGCTAGGATGCTCCATTTCCTCCAACATGATCCTCGCATTAAGGCCATCAAAATGAACAACAGTTACTGGGTGGCCACCCTCCTGGATCCCCGGTACAAAACAAAACTCAGCACTTTCCTTCCACCCACCCAAATAGAGAGTAAAATGCAGGAAATAGAGACCTTGCTGATTGATCAACTGGAGACATCTGTTGCGTCTGCTTCACGTTCTTCAAATGTCACGGTGGAACAACGCCAGCGACGTGACAGCAGTAGAGTGCCAAGTAGCCGTAGCGTCAGCAGCAGCAGCAGGCAAGGTGGCAGAAGCCTAATGGGTGACCTCTGGCAATCTTTATTTACCACCTCACCAACACATGCAATGCAGGGCACACATACAACACCCAGAGACCAGCTTAAGATCATGGTGCACGACTATCTGCGTCTCAACACCGATGTTTTTGTATGTGTTCCGGATCCAATAGACTTCTGGGTATCCAAAATGGACGAATGGCCCGAGCTGGCTCGCCACGCCATAGAGGTGTTGTCCTGCCCAGCAGCCAGCGTCATATCTGAGCGGACCTTCAGCACAGCCGGAGGAGTCATTACAGACAAACGCATCCGGCTTTCCACAGATAATGTGGATCGTTTGACTTTCATCAACATGAATCAGGCATGGATCTCTGAGAATGTTGTGTCCCCAATTGCCGAAGTCACCGATTAGTTGATGGTCTACTTCACATTCCTCTCCAAACAGAAATGGTCCTCTTGAAAAACTTATTTTTAAAATGATCATTTCTTACTGCAATTTTTATTCTCAGTTCCCAACAGTTCATTTTGCTGGTTTTGCTGTGAGGAGACTGTAAAAGACACCAAGGTTTCATGACAAAACCATATTCCATTTACTCACTTCATCTTTAGAATTTTTCGCATTGTCAATGGTTTTGGGGTCATGTATGTTGCCTCACACTTTTTAATAGTGGCTGAGGTCAATTTTTATAATTTTTTGTGGTCATGTTGCTGTGAGATAAAGCTATAATCATGGTCCTTTGGAACAGAAATGTGGCTTCTAAGTGGCATTTCTCCCTCACAATTTTTAACAGTGGCTGAGAAGTCATTTTTATAATTTTTTGGGTCATGCTGCTTTGAAATGCAGCAATACTACAGGTCCTATTCTAAAAAATGTTGTTTCTAATAGACATTTGTTCTTCACAATTGTCAAAAGTGGCTCATGGGTCATGTTTTGAATTTTTGGGGCATTTTGCTGTGACATGCAGCTATACTACAGGTCCTATTATAAAAAATGTTGTTTCTAACAGACATTTGTTCTTCACAATTGTCCAAAGTGGCTCATGGGTCATGTTTTGAATTTTTGGGGGCATTTTGCTGTGACATGCAGCTATACTACAGGTCCTATTATAAAAAAATGTTGTTTCTAACAGACATTTGTTCTTCACAATTGTCAAGAGTGGCTCAAGGGTGATGGTGCTGTCAGAAACAGGAATAGATAGGACACTGTTAATGGACACATATTGCAAAATGACTTGTTTTTGCAAGATCTTTAACATAGCTATCAATCCCTGTATTGAGACAACCCATTTAATATAATTAAAAAAAAGAGAAACAAAGACATGGTGGGATTCCATCCTATTTTAAAAATGTGTTTTCTAGAATTAAACTACTAAAAAACTTGCATGTACAAAATAGCTGTTAAAAAAATTCCTCTGAATTGTACAAGGGAGGTACAGGAAAACTTGACCAGATGTAGGTTATTCAGAGGACATGGAGTATGGAGCATGGACAGAGAACAAAGTACAGAGACCATTTCCTCCAGCACGTTGAGTAAAATGAGAAAAAGAATGCCAAGAAAAAGGGCACCTGGGTGTAACAGGAGCGTTAACCACCAGTATTTCCAAGTGAAGCTCAATTGGTCCGCACTCATACGGAGGGGCAAGCGCTACCCAGGTCTTGACTGTGTACTGAGGAAGGCTGGAGTTCTCACACTTCCGCTTCCGCACTCTGCTTCAGCACGACAGTTTTCGTTGCTGCGTCATCAGGGCATTTTAACCTGTGTGTTAATAGATGACGGATTGCCAAGCCTGGGCATCCACACACCCACTGTAACTCCGGCCCTGGGTCATGCTGTGGCACAGGACAGGTATAGTCAATGTCCAGTTCAACTAAAATGGTGGTTGAAAGACTCCTTTTTCCAGCACTTTTTAATCTGGGGGTCAGACAGGTTTAATGGTCATACTGCGGTCCAGGACAGGTATAGTCAATGTCCAGTTCAACTAAAATGGTGGTTGAAAGACTCCTTTTTCCGGCACTTTTTAATCTGTGGGTCAGACAGGTTTAAGGGTCATGCTGCGGTCCAAGACAGGGTTTGTCAATGTCCAGTTCAACTAAAATGGTGGTTGAAAGACTCCTTTTTCCGGCACTTTTTAATCTGGGGGTCAGACAGGTTTAAGGGTCATGCTGCGGTCCAGGACAGGGTTTGTCAATGTCCAGTTCAACTAAAATGGTGGTTGAAAGACTCCTTTTTCCGGCACTTTTTAATCTGGGGTCATGCAGGTTTGAGACTCATGCTGTGGCCCAGGACCGGTATAGTCAATGTCCAGTGAAACTAAAATGATGGTTCAAATAATACTGCCTTCTGGCACTTTTTAATTTGTGGGTGATGCAGGTTTAAGGGTCATGCTGTGGTACAAGACAGGGATAGTGAATAGTGTGTGACTTTTTTTCTGTGGCTTTTATAGCCTAAGTGTTGTGCCTAAGATGTAGCAGGTATCCATTTGACTGTTGTGGCTGTTAATTCGAGCTTCTCCAGCCCTGTTTGGGTGTAAGAATGAAGGTGTTGTTGCTCTCCCATAGACTTTAATGGTCATCGGAGATGATCGACTATCGACTATCGAAAAACCATATCGATGGTGGCCGACTATCGCCCGATGTCGATAGCCAACATAATCGCTCAACACTACTAGAGAAGGCTGGGCACAATAGAAAACTTTTGAATGGGACACCCTCCCCACTCTTATCGCTAACATTAGTTGGTACCTCTTCATAATAAGGAGCAAATACTTCACCATACATATTACCATCATACCATTATACTACTACCAATCAAATCTCACTGCCAAAACCAACATTACCCATTATGCTACTACATAAGGACCAGATAATATCACCCGAACCCACCACATGCTACCACCACATAGTGACTAAATAATATCACTATACTATTACTGAATAAAGATCATTATACAGACAAACATTACCACCATACAGGAACCATATAATGGTAAGTGTACACAGGCGCTCTTCAAATATAAAGGTGATAACAGTGCAGTTACATTCAGTGAAGTACAGGTGACGTCTCTGATGAACTATTCACTTTCCTTTTTCTTCTCCATCCGGTCCAGACCACTGATTTGACTTATCCTTGCCACGACTTGACCATACAGAATTTCAACAGAAATATCTGAGAATCCTCACTTTCTTTCTGTTCCCCACCCCTGTACAAACACTTCATGGGTGGTAGATAGGGTTGAGGAGTTGGGGGGAGAGTGTTCTGGGTTGATAAGTGGAGGTTGTATTTTGTATTGGCATTAGGTTGCATAACACAATGGTGGTGGGGAGAGGTAGGAGAGGGTATACAGACCATAGCTTTGAGGCACAGTCTCCTAGTAGGAAAATGAGGCACAAAGTACTAACCCTTTGGAGATTGCACTATTCCTTGCAGCACAGAAGATCAGCTGCAAGAATGTCATTTAGGCAGTTCAGGGGATATAGTTTAGTTCTGTCATCCTTTTTGTAGTGTTTCTGTTTTTTCAACATTATTTCCCTGTTGGACTATGATAGACTATTAGGACCAGAGTTGAATCTATTTTTTTTTTTTTTATAAAATCTCCAATGAGAGATATTGTTGGGGAGTGTCTATTTAAGTATTTTTGTGTTGTTTCAGCATATTTCTTTACTGTTTTTTTTACACTGTTAATAATGGAGAAGTCTGACAGACACCTCTCCATTAATATTCCTGGGGCTTGATGTTAGCCAGTCGTGTTTTTGTCACCGTAAGGCTGACACTAACACCCTTTCAGTATTACCCAAGTACCCAATGCACCATGGGTAATCAGAAGAGCTAGGTTGCCTTCAGAAGGGGATTTTCTAGTATGAATGTCATTTTTGGGGCAGTTGCGGGCTGTTTTTTAGGGTGGTAAGGGACCAATATCCATGGTCCTTTCCATCTTTATAGTATCAGCCTGAATCTGCCTGTTCTACCATGGCTGGTAATGAAAAAAAGGGGTTACCCCACTCTATTTTCTTTTAATTATTTATTAATTAGAGAAAAATGTATATTTGTAGGCTTTCAATAAATAAATTATAAAAGAAAATTCAAGGTCTACAAGGCTAATTAAAGGGGCACAAGAATTAAATAAACTTTGCTGAGGGTCCAGGGTATGTCCCAGATGTTCGGGACCTATCTCTGAACTCCCGAGACAGTGGTCCCGAGCATGCGAAGATATGCTATGCTGTGGCGCAGGGTCCCCGTGGCATGGCAGGCCCCATAGCAGTCGCTAAGGTGGTAGTTCCGTGCCTACCTCTGAACAGCACATAATAGTAAGCTGAATCCAGAACAAGCAGAATTTGAACCACATTGTTAATCAGAAATCTGGGTATCATGAGAAAGTCAGCAGTCAGATTTAGAGACATAAATTTATCCTTCACGGTGAACAGTAAGGGCGGCATGTATGAATCTCGGCGCGTCGGAGCGCTCGTTTTTGAGCGCTCAAACGTGAAAGCTGCGCCTCATGTATGTCGGCGCAAGGTGCGCTCATACATGCGGTGTAAAGTCCACTGCGCCTCGCCATTGTGTGAGGCACGTTGCGGGAGTTAGGCGCAGAAGGACTGCGCCTAAGATTCGCCGCCCGAGGAGGTGCGCTCAAACATGCGGTGAAAAGTTCCCTGCGCCTCACCAGTGTGTGAGGCGCAGTGCGGGACTTAGACGCAGAAGGTCTGCGCCTAACATGTATTCCGATTCGAGACAGGCTGGAAAACAGCGAGAAATCATTAAACATGTTAGTGAATAGCAAAATGAGTTGTCTTTCAAATGAATGAATGAATAAAGAGAAAAATCAAAGCTGTCTAAAAGTGATTAAATGTATTGAAAAAGTGGATCATTTAAAATTAAAGGGAAAATATATAAGATCGCTAAAGAAATAAATATCAGCTCTCAGGTCCGTGAGGCATGGAGTATGAATAAAAAAAAAACGTTTTTATTAGGTGTAAAACATTATCTGAAAAAGAGCTCAAACCTTCTAAAAAAATACCTAAATAAAATCACTAACAAAAAATCAAGAACGGCGCAACATCAGGAATTGGGATATTGGAAATTGCCGGGAGATACAGTAATTCAAATTCTGCATGCTCTTCTCATTGGTCGGCAGAAACCAGCCAATCAGAATAGGAGCGACAGTGACCCATTATAACTAGAGATGGGCGAATTTCCCGAAATTCGTTTCGTTCACTTCGCCGAATTTCTCGGCAAAAAATAACTTCGTTCCGAATTACTTCGGCACGAATCACGTTAAAAAAACAGCTATTTCCAGGCTGCACAGAGCCTGCAGGGTGCTGTAGAACGTTGTGCCATGCTTAAATATGCAGAGGGAGCTTGGTTTGGTCTTCATACAATGTTTGTGTGTTTTAGTATGACTCGAACATGACTGCCGCACGCTTTCTTAGAATCGCTTCCTCTATTAAATAGTTCCCTGGGACTTCAAGAGGCGCAAAAACTGACCAATAAACTGTAGCGGGAATGTTTGCCTGATAAAGTCATGCCTGAGAAAGCTCGGAAAAAAAAACATGACTGATGAGGCTCAGGTTGGCCAACATTAGGTGACAGAGTGTGGACTATACGCGCCGGGGTGACGGGCAGCTAGCCACAGCAGATGAGGTCAGACAGTTGCACAATGATCATTCTGGACAGGTGGACAAAAAAAACAGGAATAGGGTCCAAAGAGTGCAACAATTGACACAGTGTAGGAGAGGTCACGGCGTCGAGCAGCAGGCATGAGGTAGACAGTGGCACAATGGCAGTGTGTGTAGGGCACGGCATCAAGCCACCTCAGCTGCAGCTTGGAGGTTCTCGACCAGTGGCACAATGACAAGTGTGTAGTCAAGGACAGCTCAGAAAGCCATGAGGTCAGGAAGTGGCACAACTGACATTTCTGGACGTGGCAAAAACAGGAGTAGCCGCAGAGTGGGACATTGACCACAGTGTCGTAGGGTCACTAGCAGCAGGCTACAGCCAGCTGCGATGACGGTCAGACAGTGGCACAATGACACTGTGTGTAGGTCACGGCTGCAGCCACTGCAGCAGCCATGGAGGTCAGACAGCTGGGCCACAATGACACAGTGTGTTGGTCACGGCCCCTGCAGCAGCATGAGGTCCAAGCAGCCAGTGTAACAGTGACTATTCTGGAGGTGGCAAAAAAACAGGAGTAGGCCACTGATGGGACAATGACATACAGTGTGGAGGGCACCAAGCAGAGCCAATAGCTGCAGCTTGAGGTCAGACAGTGGCACAATGACACAGTGTGTAGGTCCACAGGCAGCAGCCCAGCAGCAGAATGAGGTCAGACAGTGGACACATTGACACAGTGTGTAGGTCAACCCGGCAAGCAGCCACAGCATCAGCATGTGGGTTCAGACAGCTGGCACATTGACACAGTGTGTAAGGTCACGTCATCAACCACAGCCAGCAGAGAGGGTCAGACCAAGTGGCACAATGACAACAGTGTGCCTAGGTATCGGTAGCTGTGAATGAGGTCAGGCCAGTGGCACAAATAAACATTTGGAGGTGGCGCCAAAAAAACAGGAGGTAGGCCAACAGAGTGGTGTACAATACACAGTTCGTGGAGGTCACAGCAAGCAAGACAAAGCAGCAGACCACAGCAGCAGCCTTGAGGTCAGACAGTGGCACAATACATTCTGAAGGTGGCAATAAAAAACACGGTAGTAGGCCACTGAGTGGGACATTGACACAGTCGTGGAGGTCACCAGAAGCAGCCACAGCCAGCGCTATGAGGTCTGACAAGTGCACTCATTGACACAGTGTGTTGGTCACGGCAGCTGCCTCTAAGCAGCAGAAATGAGGTCAGACACGAGTGGCACATGACACAGTGTTGTAGGTCTACGGCAGCGACACAGCATGATGTCAGGCCCAGTTGGCACAATGACATTCTTCTGGACGGGGCAAAACAGGAGTATGGCCACAGAGGTGGGACAATGACACATGTGTGCAGGTCACCGGCAGCAGCCACAGGAGAAGATGAGTTCAGACAGTGGCACAATGACACTGGTGTGGAGTCACGGCAGCAGGCCACTGCAGCAGAATGAGGTCAGCCGTGGCCAACTAATGACATTCTGGAGGTGGCAAAAAACAGGACGTAGCCACAGAGTGGGCAACTATGACACAGTGTGTAGGTCACCCCCGCAGAAGCCACAGGAGCAGCATGAGCTTCAGACAGTGGCACAAGCGAAACAGTGTGGAGGGATCACCGGGCAGCAGCACAGCAGCTAGCATGAGGTCAAGGCCAGTGGCAACAAGACATTACTGGATGGTGGAATCAACACAGGAGTAGGCAGAGTGGAACAATGACAACAGTGTGTAAGGTTGCGGCAGCCAGCCACTGCAGCTGCATGAGGTCCATGGACAGTGGCACAATCACATTCTGGAGGGTGGCAAAAAAAAAAACACGAGTAGGCAACAGAGTGGGGACACAATGACACAGTGTGGAAGGTCACAGGCAGCTGCCACATGCAGAGCATGAGTCAGACAGTGGCACTATGACACAGTGTGGTAGGTTCCACCGGCAAGCAGCAGCATCCCGAGGTCAGGCACAGTGGCAACAATGAACTCCTTTATGGAAAACCCGGTGGCAAAACACCTAAAAACAGGAGTAGGCCGCAGAGTGGGACTATGGGAACAGTGTGCTAGGTCACAGCAGGCAGCCAACAGCAGCAGCATGAGGTCAGACAGTGGCACACATGGACCACAGTGTGTAGGTCACGGAGCAGCCCTACACGCAGAGCTGCATGAGGTCAGGTCAGTGGCACAATGACACAGCCTGTGTAGGTCA
The DNA here is from genome assembly GCA_025379985.1 of Phyllomedusa bahiana. NCBI lineage: Eukaryota > Metazoa > Chordata > Amphibia > Anura > Hylidae > Phyllomedusa > Phyllomedusa bahiana. The sequence goes on along the minus strand of JAODAL010008222.1, from coordinate 61,186 downwards.
CTCCTTGGCAGAAGCAGCATGGAGGGTCAGGCAGTGTCACAGTGACATTCTGGACGTGCAAAAAAAGGAGTGTAGGCCACAAGAGTGGGGACAATGACCCAAGTGTGGAGGTCACAGCCAGCAGAGCCACAGCCACTGCCATGAGGTCAGACCAGTGGCACAATGACAAGTGTTTGTAGGCTCTCCCCGGCAGCAGCCACAGCAGGCAGCATCGAGGTCAGACCAGTCGGCACAATGACACACCAGTGTGTAGGTCACGGCCAGCCTGCCACAAGCAATCAGCTTGAGGTAAGGGCACGTGGCACAATGACACAGAGTGTAGGTCTCGGCATAACCACTAGCGCAGTCATCTGAGGTCAGACAGTGGCAACAATGAAACAGTGTGTAGGTTAAAACAACTGGCGCGCGGTCCAGCGAGCAGCATGAGGTCACGGCAGTGGCACAATAACATTCTGGAGGGTGGCAAAAAACAGGATAGGCCACAGAGTGGGACATTGACACAGTGTGGAGGTCACCCAGCAGCAGCCCCGAGCAGCAGCCCACCTGCAGCAGCATGAGGTCTAGACAGTGTGGCACAATCACATTCTGAACGGTAGGCATTAAACAGGAGGCAGTAGGCCACAGATGGAGACCTTGACCACTGTGTGGAGGTCCAGCAGAGCCCACAGCCCAGCAGCATAGAGGTCAGACGTGGAACAAATGACTACAGTGTGTAGGTCCTCGGCAGCAGCCACGCAGCAGCATGAGGTAAGACAGTGGGCACAATGACACATGTGTGTAGTCACGGCAGCAGCAGCCTTGAGGTCAGGCAAGTGGCACAATGACTATTCTGGAACGGTGGCAAAAACAGGAGTACGGCCACAGAGTGGGACAATGACCACAGTCGTGTTAGGTGCTCCGCATGGGCTGCAGCCTCTATGGAGACAGCATGAGTTAAGACAGGGAAAACAATGACACAGTGTGGAGGTCTCCGGCAGCAGCCACAGCAGCAGCATGAGGTCAAGGCCAGTGGCCAAATGACATTCTGGAGGTGGCAAAAAAACAGGATGTAGGCCACAGAGTGGAGGACAAATGACACAAGTGTGTAGGTAACGGCAGCAGCCACAGCGAGCAGCATGAGTTTCAGTATCATGTAGGACAACTGACACAGTATGGGGTCAATGCAGCAGCCACCAGCTGCAGCATGAGTCAGGTCACGAGTGGACACAATGACCATTCTGGAGTGGCACCACAAACATGGAGTAGGCCACAGAGTGGCCACAATGGACTCAGGGTGAGGTAACCATGCACCCGGTCTGCAGCCACCAGCAGCAGCTTGTGGTCAGGACAGTGCACAATCTACATTCTGGCGGTGGCAAAACAGGAGTTGGCCAACAGTGATGGGGACAAATGACACAGTGTGGAGGTTCCACGGCCAGAAGCCAAAGCAGCACGCATGAGGTCAGTAAAGTGGCACAATGACACAGCCTTTCGTGGAGGTCATCCGGCAAGCAGCCACAGCAGCAGCATGTGGTTATTGCTGTGGCAACCAATGAAATTCTGGATGGTGGCAATAAACAGGATCTAGGCCACATGTGTGGGACAATGACACAATGTGGATGGTCACGGCAGCAGCCACAGCAGCAGCATGAGGTCAGGGACAGCACTAGCACAATGAACAGAGGTGTGGAGGTGAGGGGGTTTGGGGGGGGCCCCCAATTACCAGTACCCTGGTATTGACTGGCTTCGGTGGCTGATGGAGAATCTCGTCAGAAGATGTGTGGCAATCAGGCGGGTAGGTCGGCTCAGAATAGTGGCTGTGAGGCAGGTAGTCTTGAACCCAGGACTCATTTCTCACAGTCTTGGGTGAGGCGTATGGCTGATTGTTGTCTGGACATCTAAGGCATTGGTCTCGTCCCACCCTGTGTGGAAATCCTGGCAGATCCATATTGACATAATGTCAGTCGATTCTCATTTCCCGTGGACAAGCGGGTTCTCCTTGGGGAATCGATGGCCACGGCCGCAATGAACAACCGCTCTGATTCGCACACTACTGGCACGGGCAGCGACAGCTTCTCCTCACTGGCAATACTCGGCAAGTTGCGGGCAACACATCCAGTTTGGGCTCTGCCCAGTAGTCAGGGATCTTTAACATGGGGTGGCAAGAGTGCTGTCCAAAAGTAGGCTCTCCACCTGTTGGGTCAGGGGATTGCTCCAGGTCCTGCTGCTGCCTGCTAGTGGCGTCTACACTCCTCACTAGGGGGTGAAGGAAGCTGCTCTATTCAGTGATCCAGATTAGGTTACTTGCTGATGGAGCTTGGTATGCTCCTATCCCCCCCAACTCCTCCCCCTGCAGCGCGGCAGCCTAGTTAGTAGAGCGCTGAGGAACCCCACGGTCAGACCTGTCAGAGGAGGGACGATGCTGCCAAACATGGAAGCGGCTTAATGGATTTCGGTGGGATTTCCCTATAGTAGTTGTGTTTGTTCCTCCACCTTCAATAGCTGGGAATAAAGGTTTCCCATTTCTGGACCGCGGCTTGCGAGGGTCCAATAGAGGTGGAGAGCCAGATGTCATCCCTCTGGTGGATGATGGAATATTCGGACTGTCCAATAGGCCAGGGCGATTTGGGGGGGGATTTTTGTGGGTGATAGGGTTGGTGTCAAATAAGCATGCTGTCTGCAGGGACTCCTGCACAAGTGACTCCGAGGGGATCCCTGCCTCCATTTCCACTGCTATACTGCCACGGGGTTTGCTTGAGGTGTCATCTGCCTACGTCTTCCTCATTCTCATCCACACTCCTCCAGCTGCTACTGCTCCTCCTCTCTTGTCACCTGGGTAGACAAAATCTCCACTCATTTCACCAGACAATGCTTCTGCTCCAATGTCACTCCTCCTCCTCCTCATTCAGTCCCCACCCGGACTCATGTGTTGGCACGAGATGTAGTCACCAGTCTCACAGTACCCTGCCCAGTACAGAATTTTTCAGCGTCTGTTCCAGGACATGAAAGCAGTGGAATGACGTTATTCATCCCGTTGTCCTGGCGACTGACAAATAAGTCGACATCCTCGTATAGAGCCTCAACACAAACGGCAGGTGTCACGCCCGATGAGCTGCCACTGGTGGACATCAATGTGACACAGGGGAGTACTTCTGTCTGACTGGATCATCTATAAATCGTTAATGGCATTTGCTCTGTTCTTACATCGGTCCAACATGTGCAGGCTGGAATTCAACGGGTGGAAACAATAGCATATCAGAGTGTCGTTGGGGGAAGGCCGTTCTGCCGACTCAAGCTGCTACTTCGAGCGAGGGTGCACTCCTGGCTTTGTACGAATGGATAATGTGCATGCACAGTTTCCTGGCATTTTCAGATGTTCTGCAAGATCGGTTTGGAAGATTCAGGAAACACTTATTCACAACTCAGGACCTTGAACACCTTTACGTGACGACATGCAGGGCGCAATGGACCATCCCCTCTCGGTTGCAGTCGCGGACACCATCGTTCCACTCCATTGCCCGCCCACCATGGTTCCAATTTGCAGTTGGCAGCGCGTGAAAGACCACCACATCGATTTCTTTGCGCATTGTAGGGGTGAGCAGTTCCTACCATGTGTGATTGTCGTTGCCGAGGCAAGCCAGGTGTAGAAATGATCGTGAATCAACCGCTGTGCCCTACCACGATGTGGTATGATGGGAGCTTTTTCTTGTGGAGGCTGCGATGGTGTGGTGGTGGAGGGAGGAGGAAGGCCAGACATTGGCCACAGGGCAAGCAGTTTGACAACGTGGAGGAGTGAGGAGAAGCAAGGGCCAGTCTCCTGTCCAAGTTGTTGGTGGAGCCTGGGACGGTGCACATTCACACAGTGAGCCGTTTTACAAGGACATGGACTGGCCATGAACCGTAGTAGTTACTAGCTCCAGACGTCCCGCCACTGCCATGCAACTTGGAACAAACACGATAAGATTAAGGACTGGGCCACCTTCTCTGTCTCTACATATTTTATGAAGTGCTGGTACTGCCTTTTTTGGAAAATAAATTTTACGGCTTGGTAACTCACCATCTCGGCTCGGCACAAGCACAATTTTTTCTCTGAAAGGTGCAGAAGTGTCCACATTTGGAAAGGGAGAGGACTGCCAGTACTCAACAACTTTGGACCAGGGGCAATCGGTCAGCTGCTGACTGCACCATTAGGAATGGTTGGACGTATCACTGTTGTCTCTTTGCAATAGCCTCACTGAACGACTGCTGGCGCCATGAAGTAGCGAGGAGCAGGAGCATCTGGATCCGGGTGAGTGATGCCAAAGAGAAACCAGCACCTTCTGCAGAGGTGGTGGGAGCCTTGACCTGGGCGACTGATGCTGCTGCTGTTTGCTGCCGGCGGCAGGATGGCACCACACCCAAATCTGAGCCACACGTTTTTCTCCCCAGGACACCCGGATGGTGACGCCCTGGCATGTCGTTGACGCGAGAGGAGTGGGGTTGCCCACGTTAGCTCCCTGCCACTGCCTTCCACTTCTGCCTACAGATTCCTACATATACCCATATTCAGCTCAACTCCGGTGTCTTAGCAAAGAACTGCACACCACTGCCGAGTACGGTATTTTTACCGCCAACGCTCACGCATTGATGTGATACTGCCGCCCCGCTGCCTCGCTGAGCCCCTGTGCGGCTACATTTCTTGGACCGCGAAGCGGGTTTTTTACCCGTGGCCGCCTTGGCTCCCGACCCCACACTGCTGCTATCATGCTGACTCACGGCCACACGGACCAACACTTTGCATGGCACCTGCGCGCTGCCTGACGCGCTAGCTGCGCCATCTTCTCCTGGACGATGATGAAGCCCATTGCCTCACCCGGCTCCAAAGTTGCGGTCGGCTACATCATCATCTATTTGTGATTTCATCGTCACTGCTCTGCTCTCATCACCGGTTTTTCCCTTGGATTGCAGAGGCTGACCAATACAACATGTCCTCCAATGACACTTCGCCAACATCTATACATTTGCCGGCCTACTGCAAGAGGCAGCGGGTGATATTGGCCACCTCATTTCTTCGCTGCCAAGTAGCTGTGACTGCCCTCCTCAAATTTGTTAATCCTCGCTTATAGTGGCGCTGAGCCCAGGACCACATTAGTAGATATCTGGCTGTGGGAAACTGGATGAGGAACAGGGTGTGGGCGGACCGCTGACCGCTCCCGGGGCATGCCAAATAAGGGTTGTTTCTGGACGTTCCCACCGACTCTTGGTGGGTGTTGTCAGATGTCATCTGGGAGGATGTAGATGACCTAGTCAACCATTCAAGAATACTCTTGGGTTGCTAGTACAGGCACACGGACGCTAGATGACAGCGGCAGCTTGTGGCACTCACCGAGTGGACCCTGCTGCGATCGTTCCCCATTGCCGTGCTGCAGACCATGGGCCTGGAATGTCTTGTGCCTCTGCCACTGCTGGTGAGAGCCTCGCCACCTCTCTATGTCTGACCATTACATGTTTGTTCTAAAAGGTACGTCCACTGTTTGATGAAAGATATTTATGTATATGATAAACAACACACCCTGTATTTGACTCCACCTCACCAAATGAATCCCTACTCAAGAAAGCTTGGGTAACCCTTGGATATAAATTGCGCTCACAAATGGGACAGGAGAATATTGACTTTATGGGCCGTTTCAAAAACTCTGGTTTTTTTACTCGAATATAAAAGAACAAAACAGGCTTAATTAACCTTCGGATATGAATTATGCTACAGATTTCTTCTGTGTCGGTGTGAAAAACAAAGTTTCTTTTATGAGTACAACTAAGAACAACGCTTAATTAACCCCTTGGATGTAAATTGCGAAAAAGAATGAGGCAGCACCCAACTACTTGCTTTGTAGCGTAGTTATCAATTGTGTGTTTTCTACGCCTTCAACATCAATGGAGAAAAATTTGTAATTAACCTTTGCTTGTTGATTTATAGGTACGGGGAAAATTTTAAATTTTGGCGGATGAAAAAAGACTGGTTTATTGTTTTGTCCACCACAGCAGAAAAAATCTATGCCTTAAATTAACCCCTGGATGTAAATTGCGCAAAAGAATTGAGAAACCAGAAAACTATAGCTTTTAGCGTATTACAATTGGTGTTTTCTACTTCACAACAAGAGTAAAAATTGAAATTAACCTTTGCTTGTAAATTTGGTACGGGAAAATTGTAATTTTTGCGGTGAAAAGAGGGTTTTTTTTTTTGTCACCCAGCAGAAAAACAACCTTTAATTAACCCCTGGATGAAAATTGCGCAAAAAGAATTGAGGGGGTCCAAACACTGCTTTGTAGGTGTTACAATTGGTGTTTTCTCGCTACACAACAAAGAAAAATTGCAATTAAACTTTGCTTGTGAATTATGGTACGGAAAATTGGAAATTTTTGGCGGTGAAAAAAGACGGTTTTTTGGGCACCAGAGCAGAAAAAAAAGTTTTTATTAACCCTGGGAAAATTTGGCAAAAAAAATTTGGGCAGCCCACAAGCTACTGCTTTGTGCGTGTTACAATTGCGTGTTTTCTACCTCACAACAAGAAAAAAAATTGTAATTAAAACTACGCTTGTGAATTTGGAAAAGGGAAAAAATTGTAATTTTTGGCGGGTAAAAAAAGTCGGTTTCTTGGAGTACCACAACCGAAAACCCTTAATTTAAAACCCCGGGATGTAAATTGCGCAAAAGAATTGGCACCCAAAAAATGAAGGGGTTTTTGTTTAAAAAACGCTGTTTCTTTAATTGATAAACAGGAACTGCCTTAGCCCCCCTTGGGTATTCAATGTGCTGTGGAAGTTAGTTAAAATGTATATGCAGCTCAGTGGACGACACTGGACTTCAGATAATACAAAAAAAAATCAGAAATAGAACTTTAAGAGAAGCGTTCTGAGACAAGCTGAGACTCCCCCAAAATGCTGTATAAAAAATCAGTTTTTTCGTAGGCTATTTAAAGCGTCGCGGCCCCGCACCTTCCCTGATCGTAAGTGGAGCGGTTTTGAGTCCAGGTGGCCCGGGACTTATACATCCCGGCCACTTTATTAGGTACACCTGTCCCAATGCTCGTTAAAAATTAATTCTAATCAGCCAAAAACCCCTGGCGGCAAAAACAGTGCATTTGGCTGTTGAAAGGTAAAAACAATCTCCCCGCAGTTCAAAACCCAGCAAGTATGGGGAAGAAAGGTGATTTGAGTGCCTTTGAAGTGGCATGGTTGTTGGTGCCAGAAGGGTGGTCTGAGTATTTCAGAAAAGTGATCTCCTGGGATTTTTTCGCACAAAACCATCTCTAGGGTTTTCGAGAATTTGGCAAAAAGAAAAAAAAAATCTTTGGGGGCGTCCCTGTGGGCGGAAATGCCTTGTTTATGCAGAGGTCAAAGGAGAATGGGCGACTGGGTTGAGTGATGGAAAAAAGGGAAAGTGACCCAAAAAGCCACCCCCTTTTCAACCAAGGTAGGCAGAAAATCTCTGAAACCCCAGTACGGCGAATTTTAAAGGGGATGGGCTACGCAGCAGAAAAGGGCAAACCGGGTGCACCCTTTCAGCTGAACAGGAAACTGGGTCCAAATTTTCCCCGTCATCGAAATTGGACAGTGAAGATTGGAAAAACGTTTCTGGTTGATGAGTCTCGTTTCTGCTGCGAATTCGGATGGTAGGGTCAGAAAAATTTGCCTAAAAAACAGGGAAAACATGGTCCATCCTGCCCTTTTATCAAAGGTTCGGCTGGTGGTGGGGGTTTTCATGGGTGGGGGAAATTTTCTTGGCACTTTTGGGCCCCCTTTGGGACCATTTAGATCGTTGCAACACCTTGTGGAAAACTATTTCCCCGAAGAATTGAGGGAGTTCTGAAGGGAAAAGGGGGTCCAACCCGTTATAGCTGGTGTACCCCATTAAAGTGGCGGTGAGTGTATAGTGCGGTGAGTCACAGAATCCCGCCCGGGTTTTTTTGGCTTATCTTGCACATGTATGAGGCTATGCCCCTTTTTCCCCAGGTGCTTTGCCCCATGTAAAGCCATGTGTCGCAGACATTTTATCAATAAAAAGCCAAAATTGTTCACGAAGACCCCAAACTTTGCTTTTTCGAACCCAAGTTTTTCCCGAAATTTTTTAAAGAATTCCCCTTCGTTAGAAAACAATTCGCCCCTCTCAAATTTAAAACTATGGAGTAGTTTTGACCAAAAAATGAAAAGGGGGACAGTTCAAATAAGTAAAAAATGAAGAAAAGAGCTTTTGGGTTTTGAGTGGGGGGCTTGGGTACCCCGGGCAACCCAGGCGAAAGCTACTTTGTTCATTGTGTCTATGGGGGCAGTGAAATTCGCCCGTGCGGCATGGGTTTTTGTAAATAAATCGTTTTTTTTAAAGTGTAAAATTTTCTCTGTAAAAGAGCAAAAAACCTTCTATAAACTTCAAAAAAAAATCATAACAACGGTTTGTCGCCGTCCCCGGGCTTACATCAGGAATTGGGATATAGCAAATTGCCTGGAAAATACGAAAATTAAAATTTCTGTAAGCTTTTCATTGGTCGGAAAAAAAAAACCCAACCAATCGTTTTGGAGGACGTAAACCTTTAAATTTTGGGTTTAGTTTGAAAAATAAAATGAAAAGGCGGGAAAGTTAAAAAAACACAGTAAAAAAAGGCAGAAAAAGAGTGATTGTTAAACCCGAGGGCAAAAAATGAATCCCCCCAATACATGTATGTGTTATTTTGAGTGGAGAAAGAAGGGCGCGATAGAAGGGCGCCCCAAAGTTAGTACGTCTAGGGAATTTTTTAGTACTGTGATTTGGTTCGGGGGGGAAAAGGGGTGTCCTGCTTAGCCAATCAGCGGGTGAGCTACTTATCTCATAGAGTTCTATGGGGAAAAGAAATGCAGAGTGAGCTGCAAATAATAAGACTCACGAAGTTGTACCGATCTCTATATAAAATGAACAATAATATGGGTGTAACGAAAATAAACAAATAAATATGAATTCAATGAGTTCATTTTTATTTCTTTATTTTCGTTAGCCAATGATCAATAATATGGGTGTAACGAAAATAAAGAAATAAAAATGAATTAATTGAATTCATATTTATTTTTTTATTTTCATTACCCTCCATATTATTGTTCATTTTATATAGAGATCGATACAACTTTGTGAGTCTTATCATTTGATTTCTGGCATGTACAGTTTTATGATGGATTGCATTAGAAAACTCATAAGAGCATCGCTCGCTCTCCCATTGGCCCAAATTATCGCTCCTCTTAGCCAATCACAAACAGAGCTCGCTCTGCATTTGTGCATTTGCAATTTTTTTCCAATTCCACACCACATAGAATTTTCATGTATTACAGAATGCCATTTGCATTTCATTTACTACAATGCTCATGAATATACGTGTGACATTAGTAGAAAGATTAATATCAATATTTTGGTTACTTATCATTTTAAGCCCAGATGGACAAGACACTGAAGCCGCTCCTATCAGTAGATATGATATTATTTGCATAGTGAGGTCTGTCTTCCTCTGTAGCGACTTATAAAAAAAGAAGGGGGGTCACCATGTGCTTGTCTTACTTGCACAGAAGATACCTCCTGCACCATGTCCTGGTTCTTCCTCCTCCTGTCTCTTACTTTGTATTGTGATGGTAAGATTCACATCTCAGCACAGACAGATTACAGAAAGAAAGTCAGGTTCTCTGCTGTAGTATTAATGTCTTTTTCCTTTCAGATGTATTGGCTCAGTTTACTGTGACTCAAGATGCTTCAGTATCAGCGTATCCTGGAGGGAATGTCCGTTTGACCTGTAGTCGAAGTGGGGGGTCAGTAACTGGGGAACTACCCATCTTGGTACTTCCAGACTCCTGGAAGTCCCCCTGAACTCCTAATGTACCATGGCAGTAGCAGAGCCTCAGGAGTATCTGATCGATTCAGTGGATCCATATCTGGGGGGATCAGCAGTTCTATCCATCAACAGAGTTCAGTCTGAAGATGAAGGAGAGTATCACTGTCTTCTCTATGCTGGTAATGGAGTACACACAATATAACACGTTGATACAGAACATGTACAAATACTTGAAGCATGTTCTATATCAAACACTAGAGGCAGCAGTGCATTTATTATATCATAATGAAACACAATAGCAGATAGAAGAATTCACTTTGTTTCTGAATTAACCACAAACACTTTGAACTGCTGGCACTTTAGTTTGTAATTCATAAACAAATCTTGAACATTACAGGTTATTTTGGCCTTTAAGGCTATGTCTACACAGCAGTGGACAAAAAAACGACTTGAAAACTAAATTCTAAAAATGTTCATAAAACTGAGTTTTTTTGTCCACTGCATTTTTTTGCCCTTTTTTTGCAGACATGCACAGCAATGTAATTGCTGTGGATTTCTGCAAAAAAACATGCCCCAAAAATGTCCGGTGCTTTACATAGACTGCAATAATAAATTTTCTGCCCTGCTCTGTTTTTGCAACATGATACAAAAAACGACCAGCAGCAAAAACGAGCAGAAAAAAGATGTTCTGTGGAGACAACAGTACGTTTTTACTATACAAGTCTATGGGCCCTCTTTCAGTAATTTTTTCAGTGTTTTTAGAAAACGGAAAACACTGAAAGAACGTCCGTTTTTGTGTGCAGTGGAGACATAGCCTCAGACCTGGTGTATATGTCAGTTTGTACATTACCACAAAAACCAAGAGCCACATTGCTGATGTAAAACAACCTTGCAAAGTGCATTATTGTCATAGAAGATGCTCCCAACGATTAGTAAGGCTGATATAATTTAGTTTTTTTTAGCTATGTTGAATCATTATTTTTTATCTTTTTTTAAATATCCATTATTTCCAATTTTTTTTAGAGCAGTGATGGCGAACCTACAGCACGCATTCTAGAGTGGATACTCAGTGCCCCACCTCCTAATGTCATATCACTGCTTCACTCCGACATCTCCGCACTTTGCGAAGGAACTGGTGTGGTTTCCATTCCTGAGCTGTGCAATATATGCCTATCTACAGGGGGCTGTATATCTACCTACAGGGGCATGTATATCTATCTACAAGGGGCTGAATACTTACCTACAGGGGGCATAAATACCTATGTACAGGAGGCTGTATATCTTCCTAGAGGGGGCATATATACCTATGTATATTGGGCTTTATATGTACTGACAGGTTCATATATACCTAACTGCAGGGAGCATTTATACTTATCTATCTACAGGGGCAAATAAACCTGCCTATCTACAGGGAGCATATATACCTATCTACAAGTGCCTATATACCTACCTACAGGAGGCATATATACCTATGTATACGAGGCTGTAGACCTACCTACAGGTGCATATATACAGTGGGGAAAATAAGTTTGACTGCCAAACTTCCTTGGTCTAGGGCTTCATGCAAGAACTCAATTTGTGGGCAAAAGATGATTCTGAGAATCAGGAATCAGTATAGAACTACATGGGGGGACCTGGTCAATGAACTGAATAGAGCTGGGACCACAGTCTCAAAGATTACCATTAGTAACACACTACACCATCATGGATTAAAATCCGGCAGGGCATGCAAGGTCCCCCTGCTCATGCAACCACATGTCCAAGCCTGTTCGAAGTTCACCAATGACCATCTGGATGCTCTAGAGAAGGCATGGGTGATGTCTCAGTTGAGGTCATGTCTCAGATGAGACCAAAATAGAACTTTTTGTTATCAACTCTACTCGCCGTGTTTGGAGAAGACACAGGATGAGTAAAACCCCAAGAATACTGTCCCAACCGTGAAACATGGGGATGGAAACATCAGACTTTGGGGGTGCTTTTCTGCAAAGGGGGCAGGACGACTGCACTGTACTGAAGGAAAGTTGGATGGGGCCATTTATTGCGAGATTTGGGCAAACAACCTCCTTCCTCTGTAAGAGCATTGAAGATGGTTTGTGGTTGGATCTTCTAGCAGGACAATGACCCAAAACACACAGCCATGGCAACTAAGGAATGGCTCTGTAAGAAGCATTTCAAGGTCGTGAAGTGGCCTAGCCAGTCTCTAGACCTGAACCCAATCGAAAGTCTTTGGTGGGGGCTGAAACGCAATGTAGTTCAGTGACAGTGACCTGAAAAATCTGGTCAAGGACTACAGGAAACGTCTGACCTCTGTAATTGCAAACAAAGGTCTCTGTACCAAATATTAAGTTGTGTTTTTCTATTGTATCAAATACTTCTTATGCAATAAAATGCAAATAACTATTTAAAATTCATACAATGTGATTTTCTGGATTTCTTTTAGATTCTATATCTCGCAATTCAAGTGTACATATGATAAAAATTACAGAGCTCTCCATTATTTGTAGGTGGGAAAACTTTCAAAATCGCCAGTGTATCAAACACTTATTTTCCCCACTGTACCTAACTACATGGGGCATATATACTTATCTATCTTCAGAGGCATATATACATACCTATCTATATGGAGCATATATACCTATTTACAGAAGGATGTATACCTATCTGTATATAGAGGGCATATATACCTATCTACAGGGTACCTACCTACCTACAGGGGGCATGTATACCTATCTACATGAGGCATATATACTGATATACAGGGGGCTACCTACATACAAAGAGCATATATCTATCTACAGGGGCTTATATATCTTCCTCCAATTTTATTATCTTCCTACTTAATGGGCAAACTATATACCTACCTTCTGTAATGCCTGTATACCTTCCTACCTTGTGGAGGGCCTATATGCCTACCCACCTACTTAATGTGGGATCTATATACCTACCTTCCTAATTGGGGTATACCTACATAAAAGGGGTTCCACCTTTCTGCCTACTTATTTTGGAGGTGTGCCTACCTACCATATGAGGACACAAGACAAGACTAAAGCTGGGTGCACAAACAAGAGCTTCATAGCCATCTTGGGATACTATTACTATTAAAGGCACAAGGGGATCATTATTATCATTTGGGGTGCTATGGATGGGGAGTTTGTATTGAGGTAGGAATTGGTAGGGAAATGCTGGAGAAGTGAGTAGTCTAAGATGTTTGTGTGGCAAATTCTGCAGAGATGAATCGTGGGAGAAGTTGTCATGGCATTGCAAGTCAGATGGAGAAAGGAAAGAAAATGGCTCTCATCAGAGAAGACGTTGCCTGTAAGTCCCTGATGTCAGGGGTTATTTTGCTTCTGTTTTTGCTGTATTCACTGTCATGTGGTGTCATAACCTGAGCTAGTGTCTGACAACTATATGGTCTCTATATGTTGGTATTCTAGGTTATATCAGCGCTTGTGGCAGAGTACATCTGTTCCTGATTGTAAAAGGAAGTGCACACCTGTCCTTAACCCTGTCTAGGGGTTTTACTTTAACTTCCTTGCTTGTGTTCATAGGATTGTTCACTTTAGAAAGTGGTGAGGTGCGTATTTAGGTTAAATTGTCATGTTGGCACTTTATGATAAATAAATGGGTTTTCGGTTGCAGTTTGGGCACTCGGTCTCTAAAAGGTTTGCCATCACTGATCTAGGGCCTGCTGACTATTAGGTCACTGTATATATTTCGGACTTTAAGATGCACCGGACCATAAGACACATAAGACGCACCTATTGTATTTTTCAGACTTTAAGACGTAGCGGGACCATAAGATGCACCTAGCGTATTTTTCGGACTTTAAGACATACCACCATTTCCCTCCCAAATTTGGGGGGGAAAAAGTGCGTCTTATAGTCCGAAAAATAAGGTACTTAATATGAAGTCTGGCTTTTTGAGGCAACATTATACAGAATACAGAAACCCGAGTATGGTTTTATAACCTTATCATATCAGCGTTCTGCAGTTGTGTGTTTGTAGACCCTCAGCATTTTTATTTGGTGACTATATCTGTATGCGTTTTTGTGCCCCAAAGCTAAAATGTCTGCGCTTGAATTCGAACAATAAACGAATAAAATTAAACTTAGCAGGAGTGGAAGTGAAATCAGGGAGATGGTATTGTAAGTCTTCAAGGATAATTATTATTATTAATATTATTATTTATTTTATAGCGCCATTTATTCCAGGGAACTGTACATTCAGTGGGTTACATACATAACATAAGTCAAACATTTACAATAGTAACAATCTCTGACTAACAGCAGGTACAGAGGGAGAGAGGGCCCAGCCCGCGAAGGCTTACAATCTACAAGGAAGGGGGAAAGAGACAGAAGGTGAGGGGCAGACATATTTGTGGGGTGTAGTGACAGCGGGGTTATTCTAGGTTGTAGGCTATCCTGAAGAAGTGGGTTTTCAGGTTGCTTTTGAAGCTGGTGAAAGTTGGGGAGAGTCTGATGTGTTGGGGCAGTGAGTTCCAGAGTATGGGGGAGACACGAGAGAAATCTTGGAGACGGTTATGTGAGGAGGTGACAAGAGGAGAGCGGAGAAGAAGGTCCTGTGAGGAGCGGAGGTTGAGTGAGGGGGAGTATCTGGAGATTAGAGCAGAGATGTATGGAGGGGAGAGGTTATGGAGAGCCTTGTAGGTCATGGTTAGTAACTTGAAATTAATGCACTGGGCAATGGGTAGCCAGTGCAGGGATTGGCAGAGGGGAGAGGCAGGGGAGTAGCGAGGAGAGAGGTGGATAAGACGGGCAGCAGAGTTGAGAATGGATTGAAGGGGAGCAAGAGTGTTAGATGGGAGGCCGCAAGGAAGGATGTTGCAGTAGTCGATGCGGGAGATGACAAGGGCGTGGACAATTATTTTTGTAGTGACAGGGTTAAGGAATGAGCAGATGCGAGAGATGTTTTTCAGGTGGAGGCGGCAGGTGGAGGTGAGGGTTTGGATTTGGGGTTTGAAGGACAAAGCGGAGTCGAGTGTTATCCCAAGGCAGGGACTTGCGGGGACCGGTTGAGATGTGTAGAGCCATTGATTATGATAGAGAATCAGGGGTGGGGATGGAGTGCGACGGTGGGAAGATAATGAATTCAGTTTTCTCTACATTAAGTTTTAGGAGACGGGAGGAGAAGAAGGAGGATATGGTGACGGGCAGTCTGGGATCGGGACGTAGGAGTAATGTCTGGGCCGGGAGTAGATTTGGGTGTCATATATCGGTGGTATGGAAACCCATGTGATGCTTGAGCTGACCGACAAGAGTGTAGAATGAAAAAGATTTGTGGGCCAGGAGCCCCCTGGGGGACACCAACAGAGAGAGGGGAGAGGAGGAGGTGGTGCGAGATGAGAGACATGAATGTCCGTTCAGTGGGGTTTTATGGGGAGACCCAAAAAAAGGGCCTGATTGTGATGCTGAGGGATGAGAGGATTTGTAGCGGAGGGAATGGTCAACAGTGTAAAAAGGTGGAGGACGGGTCTAAGGGGAAGACAGGTAGTGAGGAGGCTTTAGCTTTTTAAATAGGTCGTTGGGTTTTGGGTTAGGGCAGTTTCTGTAGGTGATGGGTGGAAACCAGTTCGGGGGGGTCAAGAAGGGTTGGAGGAAAGATGGGGGGGAGTTGAAGGTTAGGTTTTTGTTCGGGGAGTTTCGAGCAATGGAAGCAGGGAGGGGGCGATAGTTGGCAGAGAGGGGGGGTCAGAGAAGGTTTCTTCAGGTGGGTGTGTGGGGCATGCTTAAATGGTGAAGGGACGATCCCAAAGGGGTTTAGCGTGGGTTTAAAGAGATGGGTGAAAAGCTGGGATATAACGGGCTGAGGTTGGATAAGGTGGGAGGGGAGTGGATAAGGTTACAGGTAGTGGGGTTTGGTTTTGGAGAGTGAGAAAAGAGCATGTCATGGTGACAGGGAGAAGCAATTAGGGGGAAGTGCAATGGGGCTGTGGGGAACTGGGGGTGGGAAAAGGTGCTGGCAGTGGGGACGGTGCCGGCATGGGGTGGGGCGAGGGGGCAGGGGAGTGATGTTTCTTGATGGGGTTTGGTTTGTTACAATAGAAACAGCAGTTAACAAGTTTCTGAAATGTTTTAACGTTTTCCTAGGGGAAGAGAAAGTGTCACAGATGTAGAAAGATCGAGATAGTCAACAACATGTAGAACTGATTTCAAAAGTGAGTTAAATTGTGCATGAAAATTTTTGCCTGACTGTCAGAAGCATAACATAGCCAGTGAACATCAATAGAGTAACAGGAAAATTTTACTGGTAAATCTTGCCGTCATAACCGTGCCTGTTAAGGCCACAGCACAGTCCTCAGTCCGTAAGGTATGGCAGAGACTGCGCTTTTGGCCATGAAGTTCATCTGTATTGTAGGTTCTTTGCACTGTTCCTACACAGTCTGATACTGTGTTATCTAGGTTTGATTGACAGCTCTGCTGCCCCATGTTTGTAGCCTGGGGCGGGGCTGCGTCATTCTGCTTGAGTGGGAGTGAAGTGCTTGCATCATCCCCTTTTTCTTGCCTGATTGTCTGTGTTCTGTGTGGTCTGCATGTCAGTGAGCCAGACCGATTGGGGCCGGAACCGGTTGTTTCCCCTATTTAAGCCCCACGTTCTGGGGGCCCTGCATGGGTATGTCTTTGGTTTTGGCTGGTGTTCTGTGTGTCTTTTTGGCTTATCGGAATTAATTTGTGTCACCTTTTGATTTTTGTTTATTTTTCCCCGCTTCTGAAATTTTGCTTTTTGGTTTTGCCCCAATTTTGTCTGACCCTTCTGCATTCTGTTTGTCTGTCTTGTGTGTTCTGTGTTCGCACGTACTCAGGGTAGGGACCTCCGCCCAGTTGTCGTCGATCGCTTAGAAGAAGTCCGGGGCCCCATAGCAAACTTTTGGATGGGGCCTGCCCCACCTCCCCGACCATGAACGATTTACCGAGACCTCTTTGGGAATTGCCATAGTTTCCGGTAGAGAGAGACAATAAGATTTTTGCAGAATGGAAAGGCAAAAATATTAGATCTATAGAAGACCTAATCCATGAGATGGATAACAGATTCATGACGTGGGAAGAAGTGAAAGAGAAGTACCGTTTCAGGGAAGGGCAAATTTTCAAATTTTAGCAAATTATGTTCTTTTGTAAGACTCCGATCAAAAACCTAGCGGCAGCAGAGACGCCGGGTCCATTTGATAACCTTATAGGTGGTCAAGATCAGTGCGGTTCCCTGTCTATGATATATAAAAGACTATGCAAAAGAGTATTCGCGCCAACTAAGGAATCCTGCTTTCGCTCATGGGAAAGGGAATTGGGTGATCCGGAGGCCCAACAAAAAATCAAAGCTGGGTTGGGGAAAATAAGAGCTTCTATTATTAACGAAAACTGGAGGGAAATGTGCTTCCGCTTGGCCCCAAAGTCATTATGGTTTGATCTTCTGTTAGAAAAGCACCAGGCACTTTTGAGGGGAAAGTCCTAAGTGCAAAAATTACAGAAGGGAGATTTGTTACTGGTTTTGGCATTGCCAAAGCGAAAAGTATGGGTGACATTTATTGCCTTAAAGGGTGTGGAATTAAGGGTGTCAAGGGATCCCATGAGTTAAATTTTTCATTAAATATAGTAAGTTCAGGTGGGAGAGACTCCAGCTTGTTAAGTCATAAGGGGGTCCACACGTATTTTTGGGGTAGAAGTGCTCCTACGACATGGTTTTAAGGTAGTGTTTCCCAAAAATGGAAGAAATTGACAATACAAAATTTGGAGATTGTTAACTATAGTAGGATTTAGGAAAAAAAACAAATTTAAAAGTCTTTTCAGAAAAATTTTTTCAAAAATGGAAAAAATTTTTTTATTAAAACTTTTCAGATGTAGAGATTAAAACTTGATGGATCCCTTTCGCACTCAGGTACTTCTTGAGGAAAAAAATGGCGGTGTGGGCAGACTAGAGATGGGGAGGATTCTTGAAAAAGGGAACGGCAGGGGGGGAGGAAAAAAATCAAAGGAGGTATTCTTGCCCCCGGGAGATGTTCATTTAAAAGTTTAAATTTGAGGGATAAGAGAGAGTTTTTTACAACAATTTTTTTGAAGATTTCGCTTTCCCTTTTCAGAGTTTGGGTTTGTTGAAGGGGGGGGACGTACTGGATGTTTGATTTGGGGTATATTTAAAAGAAAAATGGGAGAAAACCCTTGTAAGAGTAGGATTTATTGTTACAAAGTCAAAAAGATATTTGTTATGTGAAATGTGAATTGTGCTTGTAAAGGTGACATTTTTTTCTCAAATAAAAATTTTTTGTACAAAAAAAAAAAAGAGGTCTCGGTAAATCGTTCGCGGTCGGGGAGGTGGGGGGGGGGGGGCCCATCCAAAAGTTTGCTATGGGGCCCCGGCTTCTCTAATTACGCCCCTGGTCACACTGTATGTCTGTCCCTACTCTTTATCTTCTCCAGGGGTTTGTTACACTTTGTATGACAAAGATGTGTGCAAAAAAAAGGTTCCCCGAACCCCAACCCAAAAACAAGCAAAAAAAAGCGAAATTAGAAAAAACAGAAAGATGACATTTTCGGTGAGTAATATAGGGGATGAACGGGGGTTTTCAAATACGACCCTAAAAAAAGTGGCAAAGGCACAACGAAGACTGAAAATTTCCTAAACCAAAAAAATTTTTAGCATCCAAATCAAAGTCAAAGTTCAGTCAAAAATCAACAAAAGGGTGATTTTATAATTTTTTTTTTTAACTGTAAGGGCCCGACAGTTCACAATGTGCCACATTAATCAAGGTTAAAAAATGATGTGTTTAGACTGTCTAGTCTAAAATTTTATTAGTGGTTTACTTTATGCCACTTATTTCGAAAAATGTAGGGTTTTTTTTTTGGGCATGTTGTCCCCAACACTAGGACACCTCTTTTTTTTGAAGTGCACTCTTTTTTTAGGCCATCCCCTTTTGTCAAAAGAGGGCCCAAAAATGTCTAGAAATGTCTAAAATGCAAAAATAGGTGTTTTAAACATGTACGCCATTTTTTTAGTGCCATAATAAATGTGCCCCAATGTTGTTAACTTTATTATGAATTTGTACAATTGGGGTAAATTATAAAGAGTTTACTATCTGGAAGTGGAAAAGATCGGGAAAAAAATAAGATGGAAAAAACCTGTGGCTTGCATCCTTTTTTTCATCCAAATGAAAAATATCTGTGAAATTTTAGTAAAAAAATGCTGTTTGGAAAGCTTCCCTATTACCAGATTAACCCAAAATTTTTTTTTTTTCCCAAGATAAGAAAATTGGAAAGGAAGAGATTTTATGAATTTAAAAAGGGGTTTATGGTTTATTCATCTTCCGGCCTTTAGGCTACCCTATTTTTTGCGGGGCTACAGCTGTGACTGACATTAGTAGGTTGTCCCATTTTTAGTGAGTCTGTTAAGGGACATTATGATAGGGGTGCTTTTTAAAACAAAAACATGTCCAAGCGGATGTTTGGCTATAATTGTGAGTGGGAGTGTATTTGCAGGAGTAAAAAAATTTTAGTGCGGAAAAAAAAATTCTGCAGCCAGACATTTTTAGCTGCTGAGTGTTGTTTCTTTGACTAATTAATGTGCTTCGGACCTGCAGGATGATACAAAGGGCTCCAGGTAATTACTCCCGAAAGGATAAAGTTTTTTTTGTGGAAAGAAAAGATCAGAGAGTGAGAAGAAGCCATTGCTAAAGAACAGCAGGGAATGCGATGGCCATTTCTAGATCGAGAGGTGGTGTAAATTGAAATTATTTTAAAAAAGAGGAGATAAAAATCTGTTACCCCTGAAATGAAGCAAACTTAGAACAGAATGTATTTTGTAATACTCTTTATCTTTGCCTACATGTTTAACGCTAATTTGTTAGAAAAATAAAAAGTAATGGTCTTGGGGGCAGGAGGAAAAATGAACAAGTCGTTGTCATGTGGAGGATGGCATTATTTCAGTGAGAAGAATGTGGAATATGTAAGGAGAATAGCCACCTATAATTGGTGGGTGAATCAGTAGATGCAGAATTAATTTTATATCTCAGTTTTATTTTGCATACTGTTTGCTGTTAATGTAGAGTGAGAATATGATTGTAATGAACTACTGCTGTGTTACTATGATCAGACACTAAAGGCCACATGTATGAAAACTGCCTTGGTCTAAAACTCATAGCAACCAATCAGAGCGCCCCTTTCATTTCATATAGTTCACAATAAAATACTTGAAAAACTGAGGTCCTAATCTACATGTTACTCATGTTCATTGCTTATTGCAGATGAATGTGTGAATAATGAATCTATACTCCGACGACAATAGGGTTAACACATTACATGCGGAACACATTTTATGTATTACAGAATGTCCATTTAATCTAATGTCCTACAGCACTCATTAATATACATGCAACATTAGTAGATAGATAAATGACAATACTTTGGTGACTCAACATTTTAACCCCTTAAGGACCACCCACTGACTTTTGGCGTCAGCTGGTGCGGGTCGTTCGTCTACAGCAACGTCTTTTGGCGTCGCGGTAGACTTCGGGGTTTGTGGTGCCCGGCACCACAACTGCGCTGGGATAGGGGCTGTACTACACAGCCCCGATCCCAGAGCATGTCCTGTGAGCACGGGGGCAGGGGGGGGAAACCGCCGCAACCCGATGCTTTAACCCTTTGATTGCGGCGCTGCATTACCGCAGAGCAATCAAAGGGTTCCCCTGCCCTGTCGGGTGATCGGAACACCCGGTGACCCGACAGAGCCCGGGGAACGGCTGCACAGTCAGCCCTGGGGACCTAGAGTGGCCCTAGAGCTGTCTGTGTAACAAGCCAGTGATCAGGCCAGCCTGTGTGCTGTCCTGAACACTGCCTGTGTCAGACTGACACAGATTATAATGTATTAGCATATATGAATATGCTAATACATTAATAAGTGGAAAAAAAAATGTAAAACAGTTCTCCCTTCATGGGATTTTAAAAAAAAGTAAAAAAAAAAACAGAACACAAAAAGTGTAAAAAAATAAATAAATAAATAATAAAAATAAATATTTAATAAAAAAATAATTGTGCATAAATTACACACACAAAAAAACCTACACATATTAGGTATCCACATGACCGTAATAACCTGTAGAATTAATCTAACAAGTTAATACGTGTGGAATAAGAACGGTGTAAAAAAAAAAATGTAAAAAAAAAAAAAAAATGTAAAAAAAAAATGTAAAAAAAATTCTGCAATTAGAAAAAAGTGAACTTAAACTATTCCCCCATAAAGTACAACTTGTCTCAAATAAAAAGAGACCTCATCCAACTGCGTCATTGAAAAAAATAAAAAAAGTTACAACTGTTGAAACGCAAGGAGGGAAAAACTAAAAAAACGTTCTGGTCATTTACTACTTTTCAGGCCTGGGAGTTAAGGGGTTAAATCCAGATGGACAAGACACTGAAGCCACTCCTATCAGTATATATGACATTATTTGCATAGTGAGGTCTGTCTTCCTCTTTACAGACTTATAAAGAAGACGGGGGTCACCATGTACTTGTCTGACTTGCACAGAAGATACCTCCTGCACCATGTCCTGGATCTTCCGTCTCCTCTCACTTACTTTGTATTGTGATGGTAAGATTCACATCTCAGCACAGACAGATTACAGAAGGAAAGTCAGGTTCTCTGCTGTAGCATTAATATCTTTTTCCTTTCAGATGCATTGGCTCAGTTTTCTGTGACTCAAGATGCTTCAGTGTCAGCGACTCCTGGAGGGAATGTCCGTTTGACCTGTAGTTAAAGTGGGGGGTCAGTAACTGCGGGTAACTACCCATCTTGGTACTACCAGACTCCTGGAAGTCCCCCTAAACTCCTAGTGTACAGCACCAGCAGCAACCAGAATAACAGGCCCTCAGGAATATCAGATCGATTCAGTGGATCCATATCAGGGGGATCAGCCGTTCTGTCCATCAACAGAGTTCAGTCTGAAGATGAAGGAGAGTATCACTGTCTTCTTGCTTGTGCTGGAGTAAGCACAATACAACAGGTGGATAATAAACATGTACAAATACTTCATACATGTTCTACATCAAACACTAGAGGCAGCAGTGTGTTTACTATGTCATAATCAAACACAATAGCAGATTAGAAGAGTTCACTTTGTTTCTGTATTAACCACAAACACTTTCAACTGCTGGTAATTTATTTTGTATTTCATGTATACATCTTTATTTTTGTCATTTTACTTTTTTATGTATATTTATTTTTTACTGTAAGGCAAACACATAGAATATCCAGCTCGCCTGCCCGTAATTAGGAATGCACGGAATAAGTGCGAACTGCAACACATGCACTGGAGCAAAAAAGAAAAAGGAAATCCAGCATTTCTAGTAAAATCTTGTTGCTTTATTGATAGAAAAGACGACAAACAGGTATAAAAACAGAACAGAAGAAACTGAGATCTTACGCATTGCAGACCAACACACAGCCCTTACTCATTGGATGTAAGGGTTGTGTGTCAGCCTGCAAGACGTAAGCTTTCGTATTCCATTGTCCTATTTTTGTAGCTGTTTGGAATCATCTTTTCTATCAATAAAACAACAAGATTTTACTAGTGATTTTTTACTGACTTATTGTTTTACTCCCAGCATTCCACTGTAGACCTTACAAGGCATTATGGGAAGAGAGCTGAAAGTTCAAGCGCCCTCTATTGCATGTAACCCATCTTCTATTTGCTTGTGACTCACTGAGTCTTGTAAAGCAACAAAGATTTAAGCCAGGCCAGTGTTGCTCATCTGCAGACAGCTGTTTCAAGGTTTTTGCCCCTCCTTGGTGTAGAGCAGAGCTTACTGGCTGGCTGGGTGGGAGACAATGAGTAGCTCAGAAAGGGGAATATCCAGGGTCTGCTGACTATTAGATCATTGTTAGTAGTCATCTGCCTACATAATACGATGTCTGGCTTGTTGAGACCACACTATACAAAAACCCTAGTATGGGTTTATAACCATATCAGTGTTCTACAGTTAGTAGTATAATGTTGTACCGTGTTAGCCATAGAAAGTAGTAGAAGAGTGAAGAAATCAGGTGATACCTTTTAGAGGCTAACTGAGTATATTTGATGGTGAGCTTTCGAGAGAACTAGCTCCCTCTTCAGACATGATGTTCTCCAGTTATTCATTGTAGATCCAGAGCATTTTTATTTGGCAACTATATCTTTCTGTGTTTTTGTGTCCCATTGCGAGAATGTCAGCCAGGGCCGGGACGACGGGTAGGCAGAGGTAGGCGATCGCCTTGGGCGCCTACCTCTGCCTGTCACTAAGGGGCGCAGGCAGGGGCCCTGAACCTTGCCAGGCTCCAGGCCGCTGCCGTGGGCCTAGAGCGCCGGCGGTCTCTTTAGCTGTATGTGCGTCCGCTGCTCCGAGGGACAGTGTCGGACCGGCTCACCGGAGGATTGCTGGATCCTCCGCTAGGCCACGGGTCCGAGACAGCGGGGCCGCCGGGTCCTCATAGTGCTGAGGAACCGGCAAGGCCCCGTGCAGCTCAGCTAGGCAGCACCGCGATGAAGTGAGCTCATCGCGACGTTGCCTCTACTCAGACGCACAGCCAGAGGAGAGTGCCCCTACATACCTGCCTGAGAGTGCCCCTAGCTATATACCTGCCTGAGAGTGCCCCTATATACCTGCCTGAGAGTGCCCCTATAGCTATATACCTGCCTGAGAGTGCCCCTATATACCTGCCTGAGTGCCCCTTTATACCTGCCTGAGTGCCCCTGTATACCTGCCTGAGAGTGCCCCTATAGCTATATACCTGCCTGAGTGCCCCCATATACCTGCCTGAGAGTGCCCCTATAGCTATATACCTGCCTGAGTGTCCCCCTGTATACCTGCCTGAGTGCCCCTATATGCCTTCCTGAGAGTGCCTCTATATCTATATACCTGCCTGAGTGCCCCTATATCTATATACCTCCCTGAGAGCCCCTTTATACCTGCCTGAGAGTGCCCCTATATCTATTTACCTGTCTGAGTGACCCTATATTTATCTAACTGCCTGTCTAAGGGGACTATATATATATAGTATATATATATACCTGCCTGACTGAGTGGGCATATCTATATACCTGCCTAATTGAGGGGACATATATACCTGTCTAACTGCAGGCACCTATATAGCTTCCTATCTGAGAGTACGTATATACCTGTCTAACTGAGGGGACTTATATACCTATAATGAAGGAGTTGCTGGAAATGTGAGGATTCTAAGATATTTGTGTCCAAATCTGCAGGGACGTGTATTGGCCGGGAGAACTCAGCATGAAGGTGTGAACCGGATGGAGAAGAGATGGGAAAGTGAACGACTCCGATCAGACGTCTCCTGTGAGTCACTAAATGTAAGTGCAGTGTAATCACTTATTTTTCTGCAGAGTCTAGATACAACTAGTTTCTACCACTATCTGGTCACTGTATAACGGTGGTATATGTTTTCCTCGGTGTAGAGCAGAGCTTACTGGCTGGCTGGGTGGGAGGCAATGAGTGGCTCAGAAAGGGGAATACTCAGGGCCTGCTGATTATTAGATCACTGTTAGTAGCCATCTGCCTACATAATACAAGGTCTGGCTTCTTGAGACCACACTATACAGAAACCCTAGCATGGGTTTAAAACCATATCAGTGTTCTATAGTTATTCATTGTAGATCCAGAGCATTTTTATTTGGCAACTATATCTTTCTGTGTTTTTGTGTCCCATTGCGAGAATGTCAGCCAGGGCAGGGACGACGGGTAGGCAGAGGTAGGCGATCGCCTAGGGCGCCCACCTCTGCCTGTCACTAAGGGGCGCAGTCAGGGGCCCTGAACCTTGCCGGGCTCCAGGCCGCTGCCGTGGGCCTAGAGAGCCGGCGGTCTCTTTAGCTGTATGTGCGTCCGCTGGACGCACACAGAGCTGAGGGCTTCTGGCGGAGCAGAGAGCGAGCACTCCCTGCTCCGAGGGACAGTGTTGGACCGGCTCACCGGAGGATTGCTGGATCCTCCGCTAGGCCACGGGTCCGAGACAGCGGGGCCACCGGGTCCTCATAGTGCTGAGGACCCGCCACGGCCCCGTGCAGCTCAGCTAGGCAGCACCGCGATGAAGTGAGCTCATCGTGACGTTGCCTCTCCTCAGACGCACAGCCAGTCATAGGCCATGCACCCGAGGCGGTGCCAGAGGAGTGTCCCGGCGCTGGAGGCGTGGCCTGAAGAGGAGCGCGTACCGGGAAGCAGGTGAGTATTAATGTTATTATTTTTACCTGCCTGAGAGTGCCCCTAGCTATATACCTGCCTGAGAGTGCCCCTATATATTTGCCTGAGTGCCCCTATATAACTGCCTGAGAGTGCCCCTAGCTATATATCTGCCTGAGAGTGCCCCTGTATACCTGCCTGAGAGTGCCCCTAGCTATATACCTGCCTGAGAGTGCCCCTATATATTTGCCTGAGTGCCCCTATATAACTGCCTGAGAGTGCCCCTAGCTATATATCTGCCTGAGAGTGCCCCTGTATACCTGCCTGAGAGTGCCCCTAGCTATATACATGCCTGACAGTGCCCCTAGCTATATACCTGCCTGAGAGTGCCCCTATATACCTGCCTGAGAGTGCCCCTAGCTATATACCTGCCTGAGAGTGCCCCTGTATACCTGCCTGAGAGTGCCCTTGTATACCTGCCTGAGAGTGCCCCTATAGCTATATACCTGCCTAAGAGTGCCCTAGTATATACTGGCTGAGATGCCCCTAGTATATACCTGCCTGAGAGTGCCCCTATATACCTGCTGAGAGTGCCCCTAGCTATATACCTGCCTGAGAGTGCCCCTGTATACCTGCCTGAGAGTGCCCCTGTATACCTGCCTGAGAGTGCCCCTATATACCTGCCTGAGAGTGCCCCTAGCTATATACCTGGCTGAGAGTGCCCCACGCTATCTACCTGCCTGAGAGTGCCCTATATACCTGCCTGAGAGTGCCCTAGCTGTATACCTGCTGAGAGTGCCCTAGCTATATACCTGCCTGAGAGTGCCCTATATACCTGCCTGAGAGTGCCCCTAGCTATATACCTGCCTGAGAGTGCCCTTATAGCTATATGCCCTTATAGCTATATACCTGCCTAAGAGTGCCCCTATATACCTGCCTGGGTGCCCCTTTATACCTGCCTGTGTGCCCCTATAAACTTGCCTGAGAGTGCCCCTATAGCTATATACCTGCCTGAGTGCCCCTATATACCTGCCTGAGAGTGCCCCTATAGCTATATACCTGCCTGAGAGTGCCCCTTTATACCTGCCTGATTGCCCCTATATACCTGCCTGAGAGTGCCCCTATAGCTATATACCTGCCTGTGAGTGCCCCTGTATACCTGCATGAGAGTGCCCCTATAGCTATATACCTGCCTGAGAGTGCCCCTATATACCTGCCTGAGAGTGCCCCTATAGCTATATACCTGCCTGAGTGCCCATATATGCCTTCCGGAGAGTGCCTCTATATCTATATACCTGCCTGAGAGCCCCTTTATACCTGCCTGAGAGTGCCCCTATATCTATTTACCTGCATGAGTGACCCTATATCTATATACCTGCCTGAGAGTGACCTTAGATCAATATACCTGCCTGAGTGACCCTATATTTATCTAACTGCCTGTCTAAGGGGACTATATATATATATAGTATATATATACCTGCCTGACTGAGAGGGCATATCTATATACCTGCCTAATTGAGGGGACATATATACCTGTCTAACTGCAGGCACCTATATAGCTTCCTATCTGAGAGTACGTATATACCTGTCTAACTGAGGGGACTTATATACCTATAATGAAGGAGTTGCTGGAAATGTGAGGATTCTAAGATATTTGTGCCCAAATCTGCAGGGACGTGTATTGGCCGGGAGAAATCAGCATGAAGGTGTGAACCGGATGGAGAAGAAATGGGAAAGTGAACAACTCCGATCAGCAAAGACGTCTCCTGTTAGTCACTAAACGTAACTGCAGTGTAATAATTTATTTTTCTGCAGAGTCTACATACAACTAGTTTCTACCACTATCTGGTCACTGTATAGCGGTGGTATATGTTTTCAGAGCCTGTGTACAGCTGGTAGTCACATGTGGTGGTCGCATTTGATCAGGGTCTGGCAGGATTATTTGAGCCTTAAGTAGTAATAGTTTTGGGTCTTGGTTTTGTAGGAGTTTATTTTAGTAACAATCATTTGTCTGGTAGATTTGCTCCATGTATAGGTGGATTATTTGGTGATTGTTATTTATAAGGTGTAACGGACGGGTAGTGGATCCGCTGGACCACCGCAGGCGATGGTGGAAGCCCACGCCAGGGAACGGAATCTAAGTAGGTCCCGGTATTCACCAGAGCCCGCCGCAAAGCGGGATGGACTTGCTGCGGCGGGAGTCTACCAGGTCATTTCCACTGGTGGGGCTTGCCTGCGGTGGAGGCCAAGGGTAGACGTAGTACAGATTCGTCAGGCAAGCTCGTAGTCGGGGACAGGCAGAAGGTCAGGACAGGCGGCTCTGGATCGTAAACGTGGACAGGCAGAAGGTCAGGACAGGTGGCTCTGGATCGTAAACGTGGACAGGCAGAAGGTCAGGTCATGCGACAAGATTCGTGGTCGATAAACGTAGGCAAGGAGTACGGTACACGGATAGACAAGACTAGGCTAGGAACGCTTTCTCCAGAGGTAAAACACACTAAGGATCCGGCGAGGGCCGGCAGGAAGGGGCCAGACCTTAATAGGAGCAGTGCGGGACGGGGCTCCGCTGGGATCCGCAGCACGGACGCGCCTGCGACCCGAGACAGAGGTCGCAGGGGCGCCGTGACAGTATCCCCCCCTTTGGGCCCCCCCCCTTGGGCCCCCCTCTCTTACTGGATCGAAGAAATCTCTGGATGAGATTACGGTTCAGGATATTCTCCTCCGGCTCCCAAGACCTCTCTTCAGGACCAAACCAGTTCCAGTCTACCAGACAGTACCGTTTCCCTCTAGTTCTCCTCATACGCAGGATCTCCTTGACTTCCAAGACTTTGGAAGCATCAGCTATGGGTGGAGGAGGGATAGACTTCAGAGAGAAACCGTTAAGGACCAGGGGTTTTAGTAGAGAGACGTGGAAAGAGTTAGGAATTCTCATGGTGGGAGGGAGCGGGAGTTTGTAAGAAACGGATTAATGCGAGTGATAACCTCGAAGGTTCCCAGGAAGCAGGGTCCCAATTTGTAGGAGGGCATCTTAAGACGGACATATCTGGCCGACAGCACACCTTGTCACCTGGGAGAAGACAGGAGGAGGACTTCTTCCTTTGTCGGCTTGGGTCTTTCGTGCGCTCGGAAACGCGGAGCAGAGATTGGCGGGTCTGGGACCAGATGGTCTACTATGTCCTGAACAGTGCGTCCGCGCAGGAACTCGGATGGAGATGCCAGAGGGAGAGGTGGGCGGGGATGCAGACCGTATACAATGAGAAGGGAGAGACCCTGCGGATTCTGAGTCTCGGGAGTTGTACGAGAACTCGCCCATGGCAACAAGTTGGACCAATCGTCTTGGCGTGCTGAAACGAAGTGGCGTAGATAACTCCCATGAACCTGGTTTACTCTCTCACCTAGCCATTCGTCTGAGGGTGGTAAGCAGACGAGAAGTCGAACTTCACTGGAGTTGGGAACACAGGGCACGCCAGAACTTGGAAACAAACTGGACTTCCCGATCGAGACGATTTGCTGCGGAAGCCCATGCAGACGGAACACATGCTGGAAAAATAGCTCCGCCAGGCGGGTGGCCGATGGCAGACCGGCAGAGGGACAAAATGCGCATCTTGGAGAAACTGATCAGTAGTCATCAAAGATGACGGTGTTGCCAGCGAAGGAGGGAGATCGGTTATAAAGTCCATCGCAATGTTGGTCCAAGGTTGCGTCGAAATGGGTAAGTGGTGTAGTAGACCTGCCGGCTTATGACGAGGCGTCTTGTTGCGGGCACAGGAGTTACAGGCCTGAACGAAATCTTGACATCCTTGACGAGCTTGGCCACCAATAGAACCGGGATATCAAAAGGAACGTCTTTCGAGCGCCGGGATGACCGGCCACCAAGGAGCAATGGCCCCATTTCAGGATGCGTCTGCGGAGAGCAGGGTGTAGTAGTCCTCCTGGAGGAACCTTCCGGAGGTCAACTGGAGCAGCCGAGATAAGTGTTCTGGGGGAATTATATGCTCTGGAGTGGTTTTCACCCACCACGTCAGAAGCCCGGGAAAGGGCGTCCGCCTTGATTTTCTTCTCCGCAGGCCGGAAGTGAATCTGGTAGTCGAACCGGGAGAAGAAGAGCGACCACCTAGCCTGGCGTGGGTTAACTCGCTGAGCCGTCTGGAGGTATTGAAGGGTTTTGTGGTCCGAATAGATGCAGATGGGATGGCGAGCCCTCCAATAGGTAGCGCCATTCTTCCAAAGCATCTTGATGGCCAGCAACTCACGGTCGCCTATCGTGTAGTTCCTTTCGGCTGGGGAGAAGTTCTTGGAAAAGAAGCCACACGTTACGGTCTTGCCGTGGCCCTTTTTGCGTAAGGATGGCTCCGACCCCCATAGACGAGGCATCCACTTCCAAGGTGAAGGGTTTCGCGGGGTCCGGCTGCGAGAGGACAGATGCTGTGGTAAAGGCAGACTTGAGCTTTGCGAATGCCTCCTCAGCTTCGGAGGGCCAGCTGCGTGGGTTAGCGTGTTTCTTAGTGAGAGCCACTATCGGAGCACTAGCGTAAAAAAGTGGGGAATAAATAGGCAATAATAGTTACAGAACCCCAACAAACGCTGTGTGACATGCAAACCGACTGGGCATGGCCACTGCAACACGGCTGACAGCTTTGCTGGATCCATCTGTAGGCCTCGATCAGAAATAATGTACCCCAGAAACGGAAGGCTGGTTTGGTGGAAGAGGCACTTCTCCAGCTTGGCATACAGGTTATTATCTCGGAGCCGCTTCAGCACCTGACGGATAGGACAACGGTGGGTCTCGAGGTCAGGCGAGTACACCAAAATATCGTCTAGATAGACACTACGAAGGTGTAGAGAAGATCCCTGAAAATGTCATTCACGAGCTCCTGGAAGACGGCAGGCGCATTACACAGTCCGAATGGATTACAGGTACTCGAGGTGGCCGTCCCTGGTGTTGAAGGCCGTCTTCCATTCATCAACCCTTGCGGATTCGGACCAAATTGTAGGCCCTCTTAGATCAGCTGGAGAAATCCTTGCGCCCTGCAGACGATCAAATAACTCCATGATCAACGGTAGAGGGTACCGATTCTTCACCGTGATCTTATTCAGACCCCGGTAAGCAATGCAGAGTCGCAAGGTACCATCCTTCTTTTCCACGAAGAAGAATCCTGCCCCCGCAGGAGACGAGGACTTCCGAATAAACCCTTCTGGAGATTCTCATGAATGTACTTGTACATGGCTTGTGTCTCCGGAACGGATAAGGGGTAGACTCTGCCCCGAGGAGGGCTGGTACCGGGCAATAGGTCAATCGGACAATCATAAGGACGATGTGGCGGCAGGGTCTCTGCCTGCTTCTCGGAGAAGACATCAGCATACTCCTGGTAAGGAGCGGGAAGACCCGCTAGAGGCTTAGCTGGTACCGTAGAAGCGACTGGCACCTGGCGAGGTGTCACCAAACATCGAGACCGACACTCTGAGCCCCAACCGCAAGACTCGCCCGTCTGCCAGTCCAGCACCGGGCATGGCGCTGCAGCCATGGAAGACCCAATAGGACGGGTCGAAGAGACCGGGGTAACACATAGAACGATAGTCTCTCTTTGTGAAGTGCCCCTACTTGGAGGGACAAGGGCTCAGTACGGAAACGGACTGGGTCACGGAGGATCTCTCCACTGACGGAGGAAATGGACAGAGGATTCTCCAGGGGAACCATGGGAAGGCAGTGTTGAGACACCAGGGCAGCGTCCAGGAAGTTTCCAGCAGAACCGGAGTCCAAGAATGCTGAAACTTGAAAGTGGGTCCCGGCTTCAGTGCCGATCAGGACCGAAATGTTCAGGCGGGGAGAGAGACTGCACACGCTTAGGGATGCTTCTCCCACGTAGCCTAGGTGTGCCCGTTCTCCCGGACGCTGTAGGCGAAGCAGACAACAACGGAGGAGATGATCAGGGCTGCTGCAGTAGAGACATAGGTTCTCTTTACGCCGTCGGTTAAGTTCTTGCGGAGACAGGTGGGCTCTATCCACTTGCATGGCCTCTTCCACGGCTGGCTGGGAAGGAGGCGGTGGAGGCCGTAGAAACACCGGTGCAAGATGAGATGGACGGCGTGTGTACGGGTGGTTCTTGCTCTTGGCGGAGCTCCTCACGCCTTTCTGCGAATGGATGTCATCCGGTTAGCCAGGTGGATTAGCTCGCTTAAAGAAGACGGAAGGTCCCGTGCGGCGAGCGCATCCTTGATTGGGCTGGAGAGGCCTTTCTTGAACGTGGCGCATAATGCTGCATCGTTCCAGGCTAGCTCGATGCTAGTGTGCGGAATTGCATGGCGTTAGTCTCCATGGAGGAGTTCCCTTGCTGCAGGTTCAACAGGGCGATTTCGGCAGTACGACGCACGAGCAGGTTCCTCGAAGACACTCCGGAACTCTAGTAGAAATGTCGCTAGATCGGCCGTGATTGGGTCACCTCGGTCCCACAGAGGAGTTACCCAGGCCAGGGCTTTACCGGAGAGAAGACTGACCACAAAGGCCACCTTGGATCTTTCTGACGGAAAACTGACCTGCACATGAGTTCCACATGCAGGGAGCACTGGGTGATGAAGCCCTGCAGACCTTGGAATCCCCATCAAACTTATGTCGGCATGGATAACCGGAGCTTGGGAACCGACTGGAGCAACTGCCCGGGGAGGAACCACCGCAGCGACTGTGCTGTGAGTGGCGATGAACTGCTGCACCAGAGAGTGGAGAGTTGCTCGAGCTGTTGCGCTTTCTGCTGCGCGATTGTTTGGACTGCTTGGCCACAACGGTGGTGATACGGCGACACTTGACAAAGACACTTTGGCAGGATCATGGCGGATCTACTGTAACGGAGGGTAGTGGATCCGCTGGACCACCGCAGGCGATGGTGGAAGCCCACGCCAGGGAACGGAATCATAGTAGGTCCGGTATTCACCAGAGCCGCTGCAAAGCGGGATGGATTGCTGCGGCGGGAGTCTACCAGGTCATTTCCACTGGCGGGGCTTGCCTGCGGTGGCGGCCAAGGGTAGACGTAGTACAGATTCGTCAGGCAAGCTCGTAGTCGGGGACAGGCAGAAGGTCGGGACAGGCGGTCTGGATCGTAAACGTGGACAGGCAGATGGTCAGGACAGGCGGTCTGGATCGTAAAGTGGACAGGCAGAAGGTCAGGGCAGGCGGCAAGATTCAGTGGTCGATAACGTAGGCAAGGGGTACGGTACCGGATAGACAAGACTAGGCTAGGAACGCTTTCTCCAGAGGTAAAAACACACTAGGATCCGGCGAGGGCGGCAGGAAGGGGCCAGACCTAAATAGGAGCAGTGCCCGGCAATACCCAATT
Organism: Phyllomedusa bahiana; assembly: GCA_025379985.1. Classification (NCBI taxonomy): domain Eukaryota; kingdom Metazoa; phylum Chordata; class Amphibia; order Anura; family Hylidae; genus Phyllomedusa; species Phyllomedusa bahiana. The sequence goes on along the minus strand of JAODAL010008222.1, from coordinate 28,894 downwards.
ACCGGCGCACTGCCCCTTTAAATTTCAAACAGCCGGACCGCGCGCGCCCTGGGAGCGGAGCCACGCGCCAGGAGACTGGGACTGACTGAGCAGGAGTGCGGCCGGGTAAGTTGACGCCGGCAGGGACCGGGCCAAGAGCGGACCCCGAACCCGACGTGCGGGACGGGGCTCCGCTGGGAGCCGCAGCACGGACGCGCCTGCGACCCGAGACAGAGGTCGCAGGGGCGCCCGTGACATAAGGTATTATACTATCAAAATGATGAGCGATTTTAAAAAAAGCAAATTTGTCTTTGTGCAGTATGCTGGGAGTGGACGGATCTTGGGGAAAATATGCAAGAAAAGTTAGTGACAGGACCTGGGCAGGGGCGGAGGACCGGGCCCGGGGGGGAAAGGGAATTAGTGTGGGGGTGAATTTTTTTGGGGGGGGCGGGGGGGCCCCTTTGGCTGTACTTGCCTAGGGCACCAAAATGTCTTGTCCCGGCCCTGATGTCAGCACTTTAATAAGAACAATAAACAGTGATAACATTTCTCATTAAACTTAGCAGGAGTGGAAGTGAAATCAGGGAGATGATATAGTAAGTCTTCAAGGAAATTTAAAAAAAGGAACAGCAGACTACATGTTTATGAAATGTTTTAATATTTTCCTAAAGGGCCGTTCACACAGCTTATTGCAGGGATAAATTTGAGCTGTATTGTGCGCTGTACTGCGCTGCAATACGGCTGGGAAACTGCCCGAATTACTCCCTGGGAATCCGTTCCCGACATTTGCTCCCCCTAACGCTGGGAATATGCCGGGGGGGGGGGAAAAAAATGACATGTTTTTTATCCCGGGGGTAGCGCCTGGATAATGAAAGTCTATTGAGTGGGGCAGCTCCCCCCCCGGGCCCCGCCCCTTACTCAACCCCTATTGCGGGCAAAAAACCGTCCCGCAATTGGCTTGAATAAGCGGGGTGAACCCCCCTTTTGGTAGAGAAATTTTAAAGACATAGAAGGATCAGTCAACAACAGTAGAACTGTGAAAACATTGCCAAAATTACAAATTGGGCATGAAAATTGTGCATGATGAAGGAGCATGGCATAACCAGTGAAAATAACAGAGTAACTGGGAAATTTTTTTTTTTAAAATATCTTGGCATGATGAAGATGTGTGCAAAAATGGTTCCCAAGAACTCAACAATGAACAAAAAAGGAGAGTAAAAATATAGCACAAGACAGGTAGATGATGTTTTTAGTTGTGTCAGTATTAGGTGATTGACTATGGGTTTATTCAATTTTACGACCTCTTACACAAAGTGGCAAAGTGGCAAAGGAAGCTGGCAATTTACCAACCCCAACAAAGTTCTAGTAGTTCTGAATCAAAATTCAGCATTCAGTCAGAAAGTCAAACAATTGGGGTAGATTTATCAATATTCGTAAATCAATATGGCTATGTTCACACGCTTAATATCGCGCGAAGTAATTAGGCTGCATATTACGCGGTGGCCGGGTGGGAGGTGCGCGGGGGGCGGGCAGCGCCGGCCCATAGACTCTTCTACTTACCAGCGGCGTGTATACAGTCATATTATCTCCCTCCGCGGCGGACGGCCGAGCAGTGGAGAGGGAAGTATCCATAGTTCGCTGGATGGTGAACTATGAGATTACGTGACTGATGGGCCGTTTTCAGCCGTAAATTTGCGCACTCCGGGAGTAATTACGGATGATGAAATACGGCCCATTTTAAGCCGTAGTGAAAATAGCCCTGAAGGCTGAATTGCTGATCGACAAAAAGTGGCTAAGTCTGTCAGTTTTGTGCAAAAGACGGGGTCGGTTTCTCATTTTTGACCGATCGGCTTCCTTACATCTTGATTGTTATGGAAGGAAGAAAATAAATAAAATGTTATATTTAGCAGGCGCCAGAAACAAGGTGAGAAAAAAGACTGTGAAGACTTCTGGTCTGTTTTTTCGATTGTCTCTTAGGGGCTGCGATGAAGTTCGTTGTTCGGCACTTTTAAAATCCTAAAAATGGACAATTTGTTCATATTGTTATGCTTGGAGATATAGCCAAAGACTCAGTGTGCGTTAAGTCAAAACAGTCCTTACAATGCGCCACATTATATCACAGTGTTAATAAATTGCTTTCAAGTTTAGATGCTAGTTTAGTGTTTCTTTAGTTGGGCTTTGCCTTATGCAGTAATTGTGGAGGGAACATTTGCCTTTGTTTGGTGCTTGGTGTTCACATAGGAACCACACCCTTCTTGTGAAGCCGTTACCCTGTACCCCTTTTTGAGGCCATTGAGGCTTTGTAGACATTATTTTCAGTGCTTTGATATAAATGCCAAACGTTTTGTTACTTTTAATATGATTTGTACCAACTGGAAAAAAAACAATAATTATGTCTTAATATTTGGAAGTGCTTAAAAAGACATGTGAAACGTAAGAAGGAATGACCCGAACCCTTTAGTGCACAATTTCATGGCCTTTCTGACATAATGATTGAGTACAATTCTCACATGGACACCTTCTATGAGTTTGTAGCTAGTAAACAAATAGTGTGTTGAAACCATCTTCTAGTCATAAATCTAATATATATTTCATTTTCTATTTCCAATGGTTAAATGAAAATTATGGAAAAAAGCGGATTCTAATGACAATTAAAGGGGTTGACCTATCCAGTTGTTTTCATTCTTCACGGTTTCTGCAGGCTCACACTTCATGTGTAGGCTTTGGGTGGTTTAGGCACTGACTGGACATTTCAGTATGATAGGACTATTTAGCTGAGGCTGTCCACTGACTTACATTTTACATTGCCAAGAGGATTGTCTGGCTATAAATGTGAGCTACGAGAACTGTGTTAGTGAATGAATGGAAGCTTCTAGAGAGTGAAAAAAGAACAAAAAATTTACTATGCTTCCAATACACACTGTTAGCTGCTGAGTGATCTGTTGACTTAGATAAATAAAGTGCTTTTGCAGACCTGACAGGATGATACATCAGCTTGCTCCCAGGTCAGTCACTCCTACTAGGGATTTCTTTAAATTTTTCTTAGTAGAAAAAATTAGATCAAAGATGGGGAGAGCAAGCCTCCCATCTCTAATAAGGGTAACTCAGAAGGGAATAGAAGGCAGGCCATGCTTAGCAAGACGAGGGTGGTGCGTAACAAGTAAAGTCGTGTACAATAGCAGTGAATAATATTGCTCTAGCTTGAAATGAAGCCAAATTGGACAACAATGTTTTGGTAATAATCGTTATTTACCTTTATTTTGTTAAAGCTATTTTGTAGATGGAAAAAATAAAAAAACATCATGGCTCTTGTGGAAGGAAAAAATGAACAAGTTGTTGCACATGTGGCAAAAAATTGCATTATTTTTAGTGAGAAGAATGTGGGTATTGAGAGATATTAGAGAGAGGGCAGAATAGCAGCTCCCTTGCATTGATATTGTTAAATAGATGTCTAGATTATGATTGTTTTATCCTCTAATGTTTTGTTATTCTACTATATTTTGTTATTCTGCTAATATGTCGAAGTTAAACACGTCATCAAATTTAAAATATTATTTTTCAAGAGTAAAAGTTATACCCATCAAAATGAAAGGTTGTAAGGCCCGTCATTATAGTGATGTATTTCTTTAGATGAAAAGTACAGTAATTATGGGTTATACTGGAGTAAAGCCACAATTAGGTCAAATGTAGGACCAGCGAAGTTTTTGACAATTGGAATTCGGAAAATATCTGAAGCGTGCTGCTTTGTATCCTTAAGGTAACAGTGAATTGCTGTATAGATGGGTTGCCAATATTTCTTTGATCCAATTGATGAGTTGTTCTAGCGAATTGTTGGCTGAAATGATGGGCCTAAGTTTGAAGGAACTCATTCTGTGAGTTTTGGAGGGACACACAGTACAATGAACCATATACTGGAATATTCGCTTACATAATAGGACATATTTGGCCTTGTATGCAACTGGCTTCCAGGTTATCCTCTGTCAATTCATTTATTCAACTTGAATCTATAACATCAGTTAGGATCATATGATAATATACGATTAAGTGGAACGTGAGTATTTGATAGCCTATTCAATCATCAACAAACCCCTTGTCAGCTTTGTTTATTAATTAGATTATTTACTTTATTTTAAAACTATAATCACTAAAAAAAAATTTGATTCTAGAAAATTATGACCTCCCTTATTACCATTTGATCGATGTATCATTACATTTATGCCACTACTAGGTTGCTTTCTATGGGCTTTTTTGATAAAGATATAATGCTGATATTAGGAATTTTTATAGGGGTAAAAGTTTGTTTTGAGTGTTGTTGGTGTCTCGGAAGCCTGGTGCATCCTCCGATATGCCCTCTTCTTGAGTTCTGTACGGAAGGCAATGTCATTTGTTTCTGTACAAATTGTCTGCCCAATTCACTTTGTCATGTTTTGTAAGTGATTGTCCGGGACATCTTGATGTAAAGTATTTCAATAGTAAACCAGGCATCGATAATGTCAAGAATTTTGTTGAATCATTGAGAATACAGAAGGGGAGAAATTAAACTTTTTCATTAAACTCATATGATGAGCAGTGAGATATTAATGGTGATACTATCATGGACTTGCTTTGTCCCCACTGTTGACCTTATATCTTGCGTGTATGATTATGTACAAGTTTTGCGTAACCTGGGGTCCACTGTACACAGTGTTCATCTACAACTATTCCAGTTGGGATTTTGATACGTTGAGAAAATTTTGTTTAAAAACATACCCATTCTACAAGCAATGGCTATTTTTTCACAAAATATCTACATAATAGATGCTGTAAAAATATGTTCTCGGAAAAAAAGCACATGTTGTAACATATATCAACCCTGTAAGTTTTCACAGTTCATTTGCTCTAGTAAGTAATACTTGGTTGTTTTTAAAGGTTTTTATGCTATGGGAGGCAGTAAGTAGATGGTAAAACGTAGCAGTTTTTGGCCTTAAAGAATCATGTTTAAAAAATGCAAAGAACCAAGAATAACAAAATTAAACTTTTATTAATTGCGTACACATCATGCAATTTGTGCATTGCATATGTTTTTATTATGTTCATTCCTTATTGTGCATAAAAGATGTGAATAAAAAAATTAAAATCTAAACTTGCACCAGGGTTAATTTTATTCGCTGGCAGCAATTTGATGTATACCACGATGCCTCTATTGCTTTTCTCATTTATACATGTAGTCATGAAATAACCACTGTATTTGTAGATAGTAAATGACAATTATTTGGTGATTATCATTTTAAGTCAGATGGACAAGACATTGAAAAGCCCCTCTATCAAGTATATATGACATTATATTGCATTTAGTGAGGTCTTGTCTTCCTTCTCTAGAGACTTATTATAAAGAAGAAGGAGGTACCATGCATGGTCTGCTTGCACAGAAGATACCCCTGGTGCATGATGGTTCTTCCTCTCTCTTATAATTTGTATTATGCGGTGGTAGATTCACATTCAGCCACAGATTTCAGAAAGGAAAGTCTTGTTATCTGCTGTAGCATTAATGTTTATTTTCTTTTCAAGATGTATTTGCTCAGTTTATGTGATCAGATGCTTCAGTGTCAGCCGATACTACCTGGAGGAATGTCCGTTTGACTGTGAGTCGAAGTGGGTGGCGTAGTAACCTGGGGATAATTACATTTGGTACTACCAGACACATGGACGTTCCTAAAGCTTAGTTTATAGTAAGCAGCAGAACCAGAAAACAGAGCCTGGGATATACTGATCGATTCGTGTGATTCTCTAAGGGGGATAGGCCATTTGTTCATCAACACAGAGTTCAGTCTGAAGATGAGGAGATTATCACTGATCTACTCTATGTGGTAGTTAGATAGAAACAATGCAATAGATGATGCTACGGAACGTCGTACCATAATGACTTCTGCATGTCCATTCAAATAGAAGGCAGCATTTGATTTATTATGTCATGTATGAAATACAATCAGCAGCGTAATTTAGAAGTGTTCAGTTACTGTATGTTTCTGTTAAACAAACCCCCCCCACTAATTCACTGAGGTAATTTAGTTCAAAAATCATTAAATCTTGACATTGCTGTAATTTGGCCTTTAAGATTAGGGGACATGTATGAAAACGGTTCGAGGTCTAAGATCATTTACTTTGTTGCCCATAGACAACCAATGAGAGCTCCCACCTTATTTTTTAGAGCATTATATGAAAATGAAAGGGGAGCTGGTGCATAGGTTTTACGTTGGCAACAAAGAAAGTCTTAGACTAGACAATTTTAATATCATTGGCCCTTGTGTATTTGTCAAAACCAAAGAGAGCTATATCATATTTAGTTATTTCACTTACAATTAGAGGTCTACGGACGCAATCTTAGTAAACATGTATGAATTGTCATAGGAGGATGTTCCTCTATTGATAAATGTTGATATAATTTAATATTTGTTTTTAATTTTTGTTTTTTTTTTTTATCATTATGTTGTATTTTCAATTATTATATATATTTATATTTTTGCTGATTTTTTTTAACTTTAACTTTCCTAAAGATAAAACAAGTAGAGTGGATATGATCTGTACTCAGCATTTCACTGTAGATAATAATGATCTACGGGAGTGCTAGACATTTAGTTCACTGTTTAGTAATGGGCTGCATTCAGAATATGAGGTCTGACAATTATGTTTGGAAACCTAGTATGGTTTAATCACTTATCATGTCAGAGTTACAGTGTGCATTTTTAGAACAACAACGATTTATTTGTTTAGGTTATATTCATTGTCTGTGTATTTTTGTCTTCCAAAGGGCTCATGGGAGATGAACTTAGACTTGTATAGTGACAACTATTGGATATAGCATTCCTCGACTCATATTCATCTGCATACAGCTGTTTTGGGGTGTTTCCCATTTCGTGCATAGTGACTAGGTGAAAGGGCTCCAGGGGACTTGAAAGTAGGTAACATTTCCCCTTTCAGGCGTCTGTTCACACAATGTACAGTACCGGTAGTACATTGTGTGTTATCGGGAGCTCTCGCTTAATAGCGGGCAACCGGCTGGCCTGACATGCATTACTCGCGGGCGCGTGATTTGCTGCGATTAAGTGATGGGTAACTTTATCTCCACGAATAATTACCGCAAATCATATTGTAACGCACGGGGAGACGAGGGTAATAATCAAAACAGTTCTCTATCATGAATTATGGATTTTCCGTCAATTGGGGGCGATTCCACGGGTATTAGCCAGTAGCAGGAATACGCGCCGACATGTGCTCATAATAAGCCGTGTGACACATACACTTATAGGGTGATGTTACTACAAGTTTATGGGTCAGTTTTTTATTGTATTATCCCTAGACGGAAAATGCATTGAAATTGAAAACCTACATACAAACTGCAAATAAAACCAAACGGTATTTGTTCCTCTGCGTGTAAAGGGCCTTAGGGTGCGTTCAATGCAAAGGGCAAACAAGCTTGTTTTTGCCTCAGCAGACTGTCATTGCGGGGCATTTAGGACGGAAATGGGACAATACCAGTCGGTTTTCGGACAACGGTATTGAAACAGAATTCGAATATAAGTTTGATAGTTTGACTAAACATTTTAATTTTGGCTTCCATTCTTGCTCTTCGTCAAACTTAAATCTTTGTTCTAATATGAATTTGCTGCTAGGATACAAGGAATGTTCTGTTCGCCAATCATAATCTTTTTGGTATTAAGAGGCATTGGGTCTGACCGTGGATTTGAATAAACGGTCATAGTGTGCTTGTTTAAGTATTAGATTAGTTGTTGCTAATAAGGCAGATTCAGAGTATTCATTTTGTATTTTTTGGTAGATGGAGGTGTATGATTTTTATAATTAATATGGTTTTATTATTACATTAAAGACAATGATTGGATTGTACACTATATCTTATGTTATAGTAATCTTTGGATTGGATTGTAATATGCCTACTTTTGTATGATCACGCCTATACCTTTAAAAAATATGTCAGTACATAATTAAAGAATTTATCTTTTTGACTAGAATCGCAGTGCTATTGCTATGTCTTGAAGGTCCGTGGAGACAGAGAGAGGTTGCTAAGAACAGGATATCTACATCATTGTGGTGCGGTGACTACGGATCCAGAAAATACCATAATATCCACTTGAGTGTAAGAAACGGGATCGCAAGCACCCTTTGCTTTGTGAATGGGATCTGCTAGCCACGGTGAGCTTTATGCCACACACAAAATCAATAGTTATCTGCAAAAACGGTGTTTGGATCTGGTAACTAGTGTGAGTGATGTAGGGTTTACTCCTAATATTCTTCTCTCCCTCGTTTATCAATTTGGTTTATAGTTTAGCGTTTTAAGGTTTTATAGAGTTGTAACAGTTGACGGTTTAGATAAGAAATTGTTCGACATTTTGCAGTGTTGCTCTTATAAGTGATAATAAGGGGGGGGGTTAATACTTGTTGTTATGTGAACTTTGTTTTGTTGTCTTGTATCCACTGTTTTATTGGATGGGCTTGTGTTTTGTCTTCTGTGTTTTCTTTCAATTCAGGGGCGGCTGCTCATACGCGGTGAGATAATTTAGCTATACCTTCATATGGTGTGGCTAGCATTGTGTTTGCACTTAATTGTTGCTATAGGTTTATTGTTGCGAATTGTCTTACTTGTTGTACTTTTTCCTTTTATTTTGGTTGTTTTTATGCGTTATTTTTGCACATTGATATTTACATTGCTGTTAGTCATAACTGTTTACTTTCATAAGTCTCACTTAGAAGTAGAAGTCTCATGACATTTCTCTCATTTGTGAATTGTCATTGTATTGTATGGAATACAACAAGGTACTAGACAATTCGCTATGCTTTTTAAGTACATATTGTAAGTGTACCATGAGCATAGGGAGAGCCATGTGCAAGGGTATTATAGGAGGATATTATACGTCTGTTTAGTCCATCTGACGAGTGGGTACTATTCCTTGGTTAATAAGGGGATTCATAAATTGGGGAATGAGTGTCATCAATCTTGCGAAAAAGACACAGTTTATGTGCCCCCAGAAGGCATTAAGTATTCGTATATACGGAGGATAGATTCCTATGACCATATGCGACAAAATATATGGAGTAGAATACATCATTTTTGGATGTAAATGGGATTGTGTATAACCTGAAGGTTACCTCCATGAAGGTACATGGGTTTTAGGAGACATTACGAGAGATAGCCTTATTGTTTCGTTGTAAAAGAAAGAAATGGAAATTGTTTTGCAATTGGATAGGTGAAGCCAAAAAACGCAGTTGTTAGATTCAAGGGGAACCTCAGATAACACAGAAAGCCATCATTAAACCGACTGGACATGCTACACCTGTGATATACACCAAAACCTTAGATGGTGGTTCAGTCACAAAAAAGTATGATTAAACCACAATAAAGCTAATGAACATTGTAGCTGTTGTTCGAGGATGACATGTTTACATGTTAGTACAGATGATGCGGTCTCAAATAAAGAGAGACCCTTCTAGTTAGCACTCGCTAAAGATGCTTCAAGTAGATCTGAACCAGAACCTGACACGAGCAGACATTTCATTAGCACACCCCATACACATCATCTAGTGCTATTGTAGGAATATATCGTGGACTGCCTAGGTCTTCCTCCCGTTAAATCGGGGTAAATCGCTCAAGTACCCATTTATAGAATCTCTAGAAGGCGGGTAGGAGTGTAGTTACACCCATAAAGAGAAAAAGCACTACATTGGGAGATGATCTTCAATTACAGCAAATACATCCTATGCACTACATAAAATCAGCATCATAGTTCACATTACATCCACTGCCTATGAAATACAGGTAACTAGTCCATAATAGGGACCAGGTACACACAGATTGGAATTTCAACATCCATTAAGGAGAGGGAGGAGGGACAACGTAGAGGAAAGGGATAAGCTGAACCCACAAAAATTACACGACCTAATAGGGATAAAGATAGAAAATCATATTCAGATTAGTGAGGTTTGTGTTGTTTTCAGCTTGCTAGAGTTAGTAGGGATTTAAAAAATGCACACCACAAAGAGTTATCGGGAAAGGTTAGAAAGGATTTGTAACATACCAGTGTAGGTCGAGGATATTGTAAACATTATTACACTTGTTTTTAAACTTCAACAGAGGTGCCAATCAGGATGAATCGGGTCCCGAGAACGCACTCTGACTAGTGGACAAATTCTAGTCAATGGCATTTTTATTTTTTATTTACACTAACTATATGGATTTTTATTCTACAGGACATAAGAGGCATTCATAAGCGTCTTTCTTCTAGATACAGAAGATCTAAAATTATAAAATTGTCTTCATTACTGTTTTTCTTCAGATAAACAATAGGACCATTTAGCCATGATGTAAGTGGTACAAGGCAAACTCTATTTTATAGTACGTATTTCGTCACACTATGCCGCATCACTACTATACATTATTCACCATTTCAGTAGATGCCCACTTCGAAGCTTATTGGGAATAGATTTTTTAGGCAATGCTAAGACTAGGGATGCGACCTTTTTTACCTTTAGATGAATTCCACATATTGTACCTTGAGAATACAGGGACGCTGTGAAAACCTGCTGTATGCTGGATTGGTTAATGATAGCAGCAAAGGAAGAAAGGCCATAACAGATTCTGAATATTGTTCAATATGAAAAAAAAAAACATCACAAATCACCTGTGGAATCATGAATTCCACAGAGGTGGGGAGATAGCAAAACCCCACAAATACAATTGCTTTGTAAATACAGTTGCACAAATATACAAAATACCGACATGTACATGAAAGGTGAACATTGAATAGCCAATACGGATCACAAGCTCCTGCCTGAATTTCTTGCAAGGACTTCGGACAAGTTCTCTGATACAACATTACAGAGATGTAAGACAGGGGTGGACTTAAATGGTACACTGCCTTACACCAAGGCCAAGATACCTACTATCGACATAGTAGCAGTGTCAACTGGTTCCGATTCCACTGAAATGAACAGGATGAGAATAGCTTCGGGAATGGTAGGTTACTGCATATTAGGTTTTTATATCGCTGCACAATTATAGACTTAACGCAAAGATTCTGGGCTGAATCCATTCAACTTACATTGACGAGGACAAGAAAGTGTGTTGAGGAAGTTCAAAATATGCTTCCTTTATCCCCTGGTGCTCTAGGCATACTAGATTAACAAAGTCTTCACTTGTTTTGCCTTAAAGTCAAAGGAACATGCACAAGCTGGTGCCTCATGTTTCCACTCATAGATAGATTAGCGGCAGGGTTCAGTTAGACCCAGTTCGTAGATAGCGTTGTAGAGAGAGAATGCATGCATGCCTTAGAGCCATAGCGGTGATGCTATTGTCTGTATGCGAAAACCTGCAAGTTTTGGTCAATTTTGATGTTGGGTTCCTATTTGTGTATGTACTCCTGAATTGCTCAAATGTTAACTCTCAGGCCCAATTCGCTAGGGTGGGGCTGTTCTCCCTCCCAGCTAGTAAATCCACTCCACAACCCTGCAAGGTGCTTTGAAGTGAACTTGTTTTTCGTGTTGTCATCATGAGGTTCGAGAGTGGTAGGCTTAGTGAGTCAGAGGAGGTCCTTTGACAACTTGAGGGGGCGGAGCCTAAATGGCCGCGCAGATTTAAGGAAGAACAGATGAAGAAATTTAAATTTAGAACCAAAGAAACTTAGTTACGTGCAAGCATGTGAGTTGTCTGAAGGGAAGTCAGTACACATTTGCCTGATTTATTTTTTTGTAAAAAAATTTTTGTTGTTTAATACTGTTATGAGCAAAAGCGATATGCAAAAAGAGATTACTGTGTTATATGGAGAACTCTATTCATGAAAAGTAACAAGCTGTTGTGAATGTGAATATTAAGCAATACTTCAAAATAGTTAACTGTGTCTTTACTTGAACTTTGTAAAACTTTGTTTTCCAAAGTTAAGCCTCGTAGGAAAAGGCCCGATGGAAGGTTTGGGGGGACCATGATTTCAGATGGTCATGGACATGTGAAGGAAAGAGTGACCCAAAAATTCCTGACAATAGCTAGCGAAGCTACCCATTGTGGGAAGACGAGCGATGAGATACTTTGGTTCCACACACTGGTGTGCACAAGCGTTCATGCATAAGTGGATTTGACTGCCAGTATGTACCTCTGAGTGTGTCTGGTGGAGCAGTGCGTGTTTACTTCAAACTCCATCAACAAGGGCTTTCAAGTCAATACCAGGTTGACAGCTTCCAAATGGTAGGAACGATTATTGCTATGTATTGGTTTGTGTTAAATTTTATTCGGTTATAGGTTTGCGTCATTGTATCACGAGACCTTAGTACACATCACTAGGTAATGTAAACTACTCACATATTATGCTAAGATTACATGAAAACAGTAGTCTTTTTTTTTGTCGTTACCCACCAAGATATATAGCCATATGTTGCAACAGAGATGATATGTGGTGGCCCAGATGTCTTACCTCTTGATTTTATGGAACTATCATACACCCAGAGGGGTTACTTCAATTTTTATGAAACTTTTGTTTGGAAAATTGCCTAATCATCATCTCACTCCGAGAGATGCACATTCAACTTTAAAAAATCTTAATGTGGACTAGTGTACAAATACAAAAATACAATTAAAAGATTTGCAATATCAAGTAGGGGACCTGCATACTGTCCTACTCTTGCCGTACAACGTCAAACCAGGATGATAAATGTTATGATTCGCAAATTTTATACGTTCTGGTTCTTTTTAGGAAAGGTGGGCGGTCCATTTTCTAAGTTCTGAAGACCACTCTTAAGTGTGAAGTCGAGGGCAAGTGAGGAAAAGTGAGGATCATGGTCACACTGCAAATCGTGTACATACCATCCGAGACGGAAGCTCAAGTAAATGAGTGTACTACTGCTTCCTCCCTGTCAGCCAGACTGTGAACAGAAGATATTGTAGTTACGCTCAGAAGTGGCCTTTAGCCATAAGCCCTCACCAAAAGACGCAGCTGAGGTAAACTCAAAGTGTTACCCTTCATCGCGTGAAGAAAAGAAGCTCGAGATGATCCCTCTGTTCAAATAAAATTACTTGCCTAAAACCAGGACACTGAATTGGGCTATATTGGTGGGAGGATGGATGGGTTGTTGTCTTATTGTGCTTTTCTACAGTGAAAATTCATGTCTTGCATCAGCGAGATCTAAGATTACAATATGCCACATGGGCAGGAAGATGCCCACATGTGAGTGTGGGATGATAACGACTATTCTGGAACAAAGAAAATACATTCTCGTCCATTATATAATAGCATGAATGTGTCTATGCTCAACTAACGGATATGAGGCTAGGAGCATTATATGGTGTTATGTCAATAGATCTGTAAGATGGTTTCAATCGAGCAATTAAATGAACAATTTAAATGAAAGGTAATAAAGTTACTTAAATTGGCCACACATCAGGCCAAACACCACAGGTTATAAGGATTGTGGATATGTCCAACATGCACAGTATCATCACAATCGTATGCATTCCTAGTCTACACCTGTTCTCCTAGATAGAATACTCAATTTCGAGAAACTTGCAACTTTCTCAGGTTTAATTTAGCTTATCCAGGGTTTTTGACTAATACACTGAGTTTCTTTTCATCGTAGGATCGTGGCCTCACCTCTGTGGTGGTTGCTGTTCTGACTTTAACAGAAACCCCAATTTCTTATATATATGTGGGTGGGTTCACTCTCTCTTGATGTGAAAGGGGAACTCAAAAATGAAGAGTTGAGGTACATTCCATTAGATTTGGGACACTTTAGAAATAGATATTTTTCGCACAAAAAGGATTTTTTTGCTTACTTTAATTGTTCTTCCCTAGACTATAAACCTTTTTATTTTTTTTCAATGCATTCTACTAATTTTAGGAGGTGATAGGACCTACATTGTTTTTCAAGACAATAGGTTATTACCTAGGCACATGAGGGTTTTTGGCCAAGACATGCAATAAGAATAAGAAGACGGGATTACCCAAACCTTTAACAGTTTAATCAGAACTCATGCATACATCATAGGAATACACAAAGCAACAAACTATGAATAGTCAGGATCCATGTGACTAAACCATTATGTGTTCCGATTTTTGTGCCATTAAGATTAAGGTCTCTACAGTATAAGAATAGATTTATAATGATTCAGGGTTAAGCATAATGGGAGGCCCAGCAGCCCAGTCAGTGTAAAGGGTTCTCTAGCTTAAACACTCTATTGTTTCGTGGATACTACTGGGGTGGTTTACAGCGGAAATAGCCCACTTTCATTCTACCCCAAATTTTTATTTTTTGCCTTATCTCAATTGGATCTTGAGCAAGGTATTCGGTCATAACTCATAGAGAACTCAGATTCAATTAGGGGCCATACACGGGTCAAAGGATACAAAATGTCATGAATATTAACATTGATACATGACTGCGGGTAACGGTATCCAACTATAAAAACAGGCCCTTCTTGATGAACATAGGGGTGAGGGGAACTATGTATTGGATATAAAAATGATTTAGAATTTCAGAGAGAGGAAATGAAAACAGAATGAATTATAAGTTGATGTTGATAATCATTTTATTTATTGGCTTACTCTTGTTTCTTCAAACTTAAATCTTTGTTCTCTTCCAACAATATGAATTTCTGTACTAGGATACAAGGACTTGTTCTGTTGATACATCATAATAATTTTGATCTAAGACGCATTTGGTATGACCGTGGCACTTTGAATAACAGGAGTAATAGCTGCTGCTTGTATAAGGTTATTAGATTAGTGTAATCATAAGGCAGATGTAGAGTATTCATTTTTATTTTTTGGTCGAAGGGAGGTGTATGATTTTTAATACCTTAAAATAGTTTTAATTACATTAAGAATGATTGTTTGTACATATATCTTATGCTATATACTTATTCCTTTTCGATTGGATATGTAATATGCTACTTTCTGTATGATCAGCCTTACCTTTAAAAAATTTGTCAGATCATTAATAAAGATTCTAATCTTCTTTGAATAGAATGCAGGAGCAATTGTTATGTCTGTAAGGTCCGTGGGAGACAACGAGAGAGGTAGCTAGTAAGGATATCTAATCTGGGATTTAAACTGTTTTGTAGGCCTTTTTCCATAAGCGCTTGGTATGGGCGAGCGGCTTTATCTCCGCGATGAGCGAGGATGCTGCTCGGGTTTTTTCATACGAGGAGACGTTGTGCCAGGGTGTCCTCAAAAGTGGGATTTGCCATGGCCACTATTTGTTTGAATGTTTGGATTTTGGGCTCCCAGGGTTCTCACTTATTCTGGAGCTGCTCCCACTTGGGAGAGCCCACCATATTTTCTAGCTTGAATTTACCAAGATGTGAACAACCATAACATCCCCCATCTATATATATATGTACCCATCACATAGGTTTATGCAACTACCGGTTGGGGAGACTCGATATTGAGAACCAATGGATTGAAAGCTCCTATATAACCACAACTTTTACCAGTTTGTTGCCTAGTAAGAGTCATTCTAGTGCGGAGGGATCTTTGTCTGGAATCTTTTCTGTTCTGTGCCGGTTGAGGTCTGTATCCCCAGTCATCCCCTGTGTTCCATCCTGCCACTGTCCAAGAGCTGCAAGCTTTATCCCACCTTTCACCAGTCACACAGATATATTGTTGCCCCCCCTTAAACTGGTGGGCCCTCCCATCTGTGGAGCCCAATATAAAAAACAACTGTCAATACTACAGTAATCAAATGTATATGTGGCTACTTGGGCACTTGAAGAATTATACCAAAAGGTGGTCACCCCATTATCCTGGGTGATTGCTACTTGAGGATTCTGTTATTGTGCTACGGTAACACACAAAAGGATATTCAGGCCACATAGGAGAAAACCTTTTTGCATTGCGATTCATGGATCCATGTACCTTCCACTGCTGTGGGAATGGTCAGAAGGACTTGCAGTGGGCCGTCAAATCTAGGCTCCAGGGATTCTGTTTTGTCACCAGTACGCAGTCTCCTGGTTGAATAGAGTGACAACTGGGATCAGAGTTCGGATCTGGAATAGAAAAGGAGACTACAGCATGTGTTACTGTATATGCCCGAGTACAAGCCGACCCGAGTATAAGCCGAGGCACCTACTTTTGCCCAAAAAAACGGGAAAGCTTATGACCCTCAGTATAAGCCTGGGTAAGAAAATGCACGGCTACGGTAAATTTTAAAAAATAATTAAAAATGGTTACCAATAAAATCTACAGAAGGCAGTTTAAAGTCCCCCATAGGCAATTATAGGCAGATATAAGGCCCTATATGCAGGTATAGGCAGGTATATGACCCAAAAGGCACTTAAATGGTCACCATAGGCATGTAATAGTGCAGTTTATATGTCCCCCCATAAGCAGATTAGGCTGGTATATGGCCCCATACCAGGTAATATGCTGTTAAAAGGCCCCAAATAAGAGGTAATAGGCCAGGTATATGGCCCCATAGGCAGTTATAGGGCAGGATGTAGGCCGGTATAGGGCAGGCTTTAGGCAGGTATAGGCATGATATAGGTAGGAATTAGGGCTGGCTTAGGAGGTATAGGGCAGGTATAAGGGGCCAGCATTAAGGCAAGGTAATAGGCAGGTATATGCAGCAGTAGGCAGGTATAGGGCAGGTATAGGGCTGGCTGTAGGCAGGTATAGGGCACGTATAGGGCAGTGTAAAGTCAGCTATAGTAGGTAAATGGGCCGGCTGTAGTGCAGGTATAGGGCAGGTTAGGCAGCATCCTCTCGCTCCGTCTCTCGGGGCGCTGCTCCTCTGTCCTTCCCCCGGCACAGCGGTGATGTCATCAAGCCGCGACACTTGCAGCATGATGACACACGCTGCTGTGCCGGAAACTCCGACAGCCTGCGAGTCTGCGACTGCCCGGAGTCCACTGTCGGAGCAGGGAGCGCTCTCTTGCTGCCCGCAGAGGTATCCCTTCACCAATATGCTCTGCAGAGTATGTCTCATAAATAGGAGAAGGGATACGTGGACAGTGACTGGCCAGACCGCGCCCTGGACACTGTGTCGCTCACTCGCCTTCTGTTATATGCACGCCCTAGGAGCCGAATATAACTGAAGCTTCCCTGTTGGCGCACGGCCCATCGAGCGCCCGAGTGCCGACAGTGACCTCGATATAAGCCGAGGGTAGATTTTTTCAGCAACATATATTGTGGCTGAAAACTCGGCTTATACTCGAGTATATACGGTACTTCCAATTCTTTACACAGAGAGATCACGAAATTCACAAGACTATCATTCCCCAAATGTATCTGTTGGGGATGATACCCGCCCACTCTCAGGGGTCCCCAACAGAGTATTTCATAGGGAGAAAGGCCAGTGGCTTGTCTGGGGGTATTTGTTACTGAATACAGAGCTATTGGTATAAAAAAACAAAAAAAAAAAAAAAAAAAAAAAAAAAAAAAATAATCACTGGTCCAGAGCAAGGAACATATAAAGGTTTTTTTTATCCCTGCCGTGAACTGGATGTTCCATTACTGCATTTTCCAGTACTTCACAGGACCTCTGTCAACTTGGATTGAGCACTTGTCTTACAAACACAAATGCCTTCCTCTTTCAGTGTTGTAGTGCAGCCCACTTAACTGGTTTAGTGTCAGCCCAGATGGTAACCTATTGCCCCACTGAGCCCAGTTAACTAGGTGCATTCACTTAAATGAATTGCTACTTTGGGGGAGGGTTAGTGGCCTCCAGAAGCTTAGTGCTACCTTCGCATCTTGAATGGGACACCCACTGGCCATATCTATACCCTCTGGCTGCCCAGAGTGGCCAAACATGGCAATGCCAAATGCATATCTAGATTCAGTGAAAAAGATAGGCTGTTTTCTCTCTACTGTCTGCATGCCACCGTCAGGGCTTCGAGCTGAGCTTCTGGTGCTGATACTGAAGGGGGAATGCTCCCCGTGGAAACAACGGTGAGGCGGTGTTCAAGCAATCTAGTATGAAACTTCCCTTGTTGTTTTTCACAGCTAAAGCCTACAATTGAGGTTGAAGTCTACCCTCCGGGTGAAAACCACACATGTTCATTAACGTTTTCACCTTCTCTACATTCTTCTTTCCTTCTTTTCGCTCTGTCGGTACGTGCCTATTAATACATTGCCTCTCTGTGTAATGCTACTATAATATAGCAATATATCATAGGTATTCTCACAGGATTGCAGGTGCAAGTCCTCTATGGGGATTAAAAAGTGTCAAAGTAATAATACAAGCAACACTTTTTTTAATTGAAAGTGCTTTGATTGGTGTTTTGTAGTAGTGATGGGGTGATATCACAAGAAGAATAAGGGAGTGTTCACACTGCGTCTTTGCAAGGCATGTAATTGCGCTGCAATACGCCCGTAGTACGCAAATACGGTAAGGCGCCAGGAGAAAAAAGTGAGGTGTCATTTGTTCCTGGGGGGCTTACAAGCTGGGGAGTGAATAGGGGCCGGGCCCAAGTGTTTTAGAAGTATGTGCCGGTCAGTGCATACTTCTAAAACATGCAGCGTATTGTGCCACAATACGCCGTGTGAACTTACCCTTACATGATTAGGTGCAAGGCCGAAGTGAGACTAAAAACTAGCCCTGGCACAAAACCCCCACCAGCCCACATACAATATCCACCTCAAAATTTTGTCCTTTGGTCACCGGCACTTTGTCACATCTAAAATAAACACACTATAAGAAGAAGTTAGAAAGTAAGAGTGGCGCAGAGAGACCCCTAATCAAAGGGTCAGGGACAGGTGTACGCTGCCACTATACAATCGCTGTCAAGGTAAAACTAGCAGCAGAAATCTGATACTATCAGGATAGGGAGTTACATGGACTCCTTCCTTGCCCCTATGGTTGGTGGCCAGGGACTCCTTTCTTGCCCCCATGGTTGGTGGCTGAAGACTCTTTTCTTGCCTCATGGCTGGTGACTGAGGATTCCTTTTAGCCCCCTTGTCGTGAACCAAGACTCCTTTCCTTGTCCCTATGGTCGATGGCAGAGGGCTCCTTTCTTGCCCCCATTGTTTGGTGACTGAGGACTCCTTCCTTGCCCATATGGTCAGTGGGTGATGAACACCTATTTTTCCCCCAAGGATGAGGCCCGCAGACTTCTTACTTGCCCCCATGGTAAGTGGCCGAGGATTCCTTTCTTGACGAGGATTCCTTCCTTGCCCCTACGGTCAGTGGCCGAGGACTCTTTTCTTGCCCCCATGGTCGGTGACTGAAGGCTCCTTCCTTGTCCCTATGGTCAGTGGCCAAGGACTGCTCGCCTCCCCAATAGTCGTGGCTGAGGACTCCTTCCATACCCCAATAGTTAATAGGAAGGTAAATAGACAGGCAAGGTCCCAGTTTGGTGGGTAGGCAGGAAGGCAACGCCTCAGGTGGGTAAATAGGCAGGCAAGGCCCCAGGTCGGTAGGTAGGCAGTTAAGGCCCCAGGAAGGTAGGTAGGTAGGCAAGGCCCCAAGTTGATATGCAGTCAACCTACTTACCAAACCTTTTCTATGGAGAAGGACCCACAGGACTCGGCAGCTTGTCTAGGCAGAAGCTGATGTGCAGCCCAATGTGACCCAGCCCACCGGTAATCTGCTAATGCTACACATGCATGACAACTTGTCCTGAAAAATTACCTAAACATAGAGGTCCATGTATTACTTCTAAAAATCTAGGCAAACTAATCTCAGAATACTATTCTCACACATGTAGATGATATTAAGCATACAATTGACACATCGGTGTCCTAACACATCAGTGTGAAGCACAATAGTGATCTCACTTGTATCATATTTACAGATATTAAGTTATTGAGACAATCACGAAGAAGAGCAGCCAGAGAGAGACAGCCATTTGGCTGAGAGACTCCTGGTACAGGAGTAAACATCAGAGTGATTAGTGCTTGTACTATACAACCATTAACTGACAATGCGCCCTTGACTCAAGGGTCATAGACAGAGACTGTACACCATCATACCCCTGGTTTAGCGGTATATAGATTGACAGTTTGAAACAATAAACGCTGCAGAACTGCCAGTTACATCTGTTATACTAAGTTTGTGCCTTCAGGTGAGAACCTACAAGCATACTGAAGTTACATGTACATTTCTTGTAACTACCAATTTGCAAGTAAGGGTGTGTCCACACGGCATATACAAAAACTGTCTTATTCTATTTAGAAACTCAGTCGGTATATTTGCCGTCTTTTGTTGAATGGTTATTTTGAGGGGATGGTTTCTGTCCATGGTATGTGTGGAATCGGCCATCCCCCATAGCCATTGAATTGCACATCTTGCAAAAGCCGTCCAGCTGAAAATCCATTCAGTCTACACTACTGAACAAATTTTCTATTAAAAAGTCAATGGGGACGGTTTCCAAACCGTCTGAAAATCCAACCAATAAACCATGCCATGTGGACTGACCCTAAGACTGTTTTTGTGTTGTGTGCTTTGTGAGCCGAACATCTTCCGACCCTTTGTAGTAACTCTCACCCTCAGGCTCAGAATGTTTTTGCCAAATATTTGGGGAACATGTATGAAAACTTTTTAGGTCGTAGACTTTCCTTGTTTCCCATAGCAACTAATCAGAGCTCCCCCATTTTTCAGAGCACTATATGAAATGAAAGGGGAACTTTGATTGGTTTCTATGAGGCCCTTTATTTTTAAATTTTTTTGTATGCAATGTTTTTGTAAGATCTTTAATACAGGGGACCCTATTGTCATAAACAGCATTGCCCATTGCAGCATTGTAGCTGTGTACCACAAAGGCCATTAGAAGAAAGTGGAGAGGTCTATATATTTCCTCTTTTTTGGGTATCATTAGGAAACAGGAATGTATAGAATCTGCAGATGTTGGCAGGTGCATGGCAGTGCTGGAAAAGCAAAGCAAAGTCAGAACCAAGTTAAGAAACTGAAGAGAGACCATGTCAGGAACTGTTAGGCTATGTTCACACAGCAATAATTGTGGGACATATTTCGTAAGGGCTCAACCCAGCAAATTGGTTCATGGCATCATGGGTGATTTAAAGATGGATAGCCCCATAACCACACCCAACGCCACCCACATTCATCTGGACTTGATCAAATGCCATTGGGTAAATGAAGAGTTATCAAGCAACATTAAATTGGTCAAAGAGTCATAATCTTACTACGGATGCACAACAAGAATACCCCTTATCACAGAGACCCCAGGGGTACTACGACAGAGTAAGTAAAATTATCAAGAGTAGGAATGAAGCAGAATAAATGCCAAATATGAATACAAAACTAAAAATATAATGCATTTACTTTATTGGTATACTTATAGTACTTAATAGTGCTTAACTCTTAAAAACCTTCTTTTGCTATTCACTTAGTGAATTGATTTTTTTGCTAAAGCATTTTGACTAGATGGTATTTATGACAACTGTTTATTTTACCTAAGAACAGTACACAACCCAACAGATAATGGGTCATCTTAGCCCTACTTTTGAGTTTATACATATTCTGACTCCAATACGCTGACAGCATGTTGTGAAGTTCCATCAGGCCCCATTTAGTAAAAGGAAGTCTGGTATTAAAACTGTAACTAACTTCATCAATCTTGTCAGACAGTTACAACTCGGACTGCTCCCGAGTATTAGAACCAATAGGATTTATCTCCAGGCTGAATCTTGTAGATTACACGCAAAGAAGTAGGTAAAAGATGATAACTATACAGAGCTGATTGCAAGAAAGAGGATACAGTGCTTCACTTAGAGAAAATGAGAAGCCTAGAATAAATGGAGGAGCTGAAATACCTCCAGAGCACACATACATGAAGATTAGAGGGAACAAACTTAAGAACAATGTAAAGCAGTAATAGAAATTACAATACTGGAATATACCAGAAGACCTGGTACTGACACTCCCCGTCTGAAATCTTTAGATTTAACTAAATACTATATAACCAAATGTTCTCTGAACCTGTAAGAAAGAAAAAACATGCAAAAATATCAACAGTTTAAGTCTAGATAATAATCTTATAACAGTACATTCCAAAGAAAGTAATCGAATGGGAAAACAAAATCCAAGAGAAACCCAACTTCGTATTTGGAAGCCGCACATTCCAACACTTCCACCAACCCATGGTAGATCCAGATGGTACATGTTTTTATAGAATGGCACAGATGGCAGTTCCTGATATTAGATTTCCTTCTTCAGGTGTCAGCCACCTTAGCCGCCTTAACCACCCTTTGAGAGTCTTTCCATCGTGAGAAACGCTGAAATTGCGGTAGACTTGAATCCTAAGCTTATTAACCCCAGTTGGTATGGATCATAGAACTTTGTCGTGACTAATTTTCCATCAATTATCCAGTCACCACCAAATCGAAACTGTGGCAACATAAATGTTTTGAGATCCTGAAACAAGAAACTTGGAGAGTCAATGGAACAATGAGACATGAAAGCAGGAGCACTTCTAGTTCCATCAGTGTAGCCTGGATTGGAGGTCAGAGATATTTTAATGACTTCACAATTTCTACAGGCATGGTCAGGTGTGCAAATTTAGAGTCTTTTTTACAGAATTTCAGGTTTTGGTTGTTAGCTTGGCTTTTCCTGTAGAAAATCCAGTAATGTGGCTTGCAGACCTCTCCATACACCCTCAGGTAAAGGCTACTGCAGCAATGGCTTCCATTGATGCATCCGAGAAACATGAACGATCTTTTCCAACAGAAGCAAGAATGGCATGGAGCTATGAATTCAAGAAGGTCATAGACACTGTTTAAAGACAGAAAAGTTTTCACTGCTTAGTGAAAAGGTTTGTAACAGAGTACACTTGGAATGTAAACATGTCTTTGTTGATGTCCCCACAGTAAACCTAGGATGCCACTGAATGTGAGAGGAAATCAAACCAAGATTAAGGGTCTTAAATTGGGTAGCATGATCAACCAAGGGAAATGCATCCATTAACCTCTTGGACTGTTAGAGATGATCCTTGTGAAGCTTGAGGTTTGGGGACTTGACCAGATTTCCTGTGATCTGGTAGGGAGATCAATTGCATCTTTGCTGGTTAGGGAAGGATTTAAGTCCAACATCCACATAAAAGTCCTTCTCAGTCCATAGATTGCTAGAGCATGAGAGGGGGTGTTTGCCAAAGACAAGTACCTTCATCCGGTATTCTAAGACATCACAGTTTGATGTTAATGTCCTTGTGCCATTAGGAATCTAAGGTAGTTTTCCCTGTGGTCTTCCCTCAAGTGAAGTCAGTGAAACATTTGCTGTATGCAGCCATACTGCAATGGGTTCTGACGGAAGCGGATTAGCACTCACTAGAGACTTTTGTTGAGATTGGGCCCAATTGAGGAGCAGGTTGTTGAGAGAAATGCCCTTCATGCTGAGCGCTGGAATCAAACACAACTCTAATTTGTTTTAGGTTTGCGTTGTGTGAAACATACCAAAAGATGGGAGGTACCAGCAATTCTTCTCCTTCCTCTAGTGTGTGGTGTAGGTTCCTGCATGGTCCCTGTCAAATATGTTCTGCCAAATCCACATTTTCTGTGTTCCTCATATAATGTTTGTTTTTAAAAAAAGAATCAGTAACGCATGCAGTAGATTGGTTTTGTAGTTTTGCTCTTGGAGTGCGAAGGGTAGTGTGCTACCCAGCTGTTGGAGTCATCATGGGACAAACACCCTTTCCATAATCTAATAATTCCTTGTCTTCTCGTGTGCAGGTGCTAGCTTGTTGTCTTCTACTTTTTCGACAAAAGACGCTGATCCAAGACTGTCATCCCAGGATGATGAAGAAGGAATGTTATCTTCTAGATCATGGTGATATTCACAACAGTGTGAGTCTTTCTCTTTTACCCAATAAAGGTATGGACATGGTTGAAAAATGGGTCTGCGACCATTTGGTACAACAGTGGGTTTTTTAAATAGGAAATCTTAGTGCTTCTTAATCTGGTCAATGCAAACGTTTCCTATGTTCACCCAGCCTAGATCAAGGCATTGAGCAAATGGAGCAATCATGAGGTCCATTGATTTGCTGGCGTACCTTGATGTTACCCGGAGAAAGTCTCTGCTATCATAAGTAGGATGTTTAGCTTCATTGTCAAGAGCATGATTTCAAGTGACTATAGACCTTAGATGAGTATGATGAAGAGCCACTTCTGGCATAGGAATTTTTCCTCTCTGTTAGACGGTATTTTGGTTGCAATCAACAATGTTTGGTAAGGGTATCCTGTACCTTGCTGTCAAGTGAAGCTACCATGGTCCGCTTGGCTCTCATTCCAGAGACCTCTGCGACTCCCACTACAGGGTACCCAAAGTGAAGGGAATTTGTCTCTTCAAGGTTGAACAAATCAAAAGAGTTCAGATCTTGCGAGTGACCGGTTGCTTTGATCATCAAATGGCTACACCCTTTAGTACTCTTTCTGGATGAATCCCTTGAGGATAACGTTGACAAGACATTATCTTGGCACACGACTTGTCATATATACCTTACACCACAAACTTCTGTGCATGAGGAAGATATGTTGGTAGGATTACAGTTTGGTTCCAATTTCTTCTCCCCGCCAATGCTTTGCCACTGGCGTGACATGGAGGATGGACTCCAGCTGTATAGTAGATGGATAAGAGCTTGCACATGGTCACACTGTCCACATTCCAATGCACTTAATAACAGCTTTACAATCTTTAGCAAAATGTTTGTGGAAGTCACAACAAATTGGTAAACATATCCCAAATTTTAGTCCAGAAGCTTCATTGCGTTTCCTGAACAGTTTCTTTCTGGAAGCCGATGCATTCTTGAGAGGATGTGGCTCCTGTGATTTGGGCATAGAAGATTTGGATTATCAATTTTCTCACCTTGACTGCACTTAATGGCTAGATTATGTAGGGTGCAGGAGAACGTCAAGTCTTATTACTGATACTGGGTTCCTATCTAGCGATTCCTGTAGTTAGAGCATGGAACTGTCATACTTAGAGGAGATGAAGTAGGACCACCATACTCACAGTATACAGAAGCTTAGGGTTCATTCTTGGACTCTGCAATGCTCCTTATAACTCACAGAAGTAGGGAGAATGGAGTAAAGGAAACGTGGTACTCTCTTTGTAATCTTGACCCGAGGGCTTTCCACTTTCTTGAATATTTATGGCAGTTTGGAAAACTATTGGGTTTTACCCCACGATCAGTGTCCAGGTAACTGAGGCTAGGTAAGTGAGTGTCTGCTTTGGCCAACTGAAGCTCAAGAGTAAGATCACTGATTTTCTTGGAATTTCATGTCCTTGCCGGAGATTTATTGGGAAACTTTCCAAGCCGTGTAAACAGAGCAATTCTCGTAATGGCTTTCAGGACTGCCATAGCTCCGGATATCAAGTCCTCTCCCAAGCAGCTACTAGAGCCTGCCACAATTTGCAATATGAACAGCTCTGAGTCTCTTGACACGTTCTGTGACTGAAGGCCGAGCCATCTGTCTATCAGGGCCAGTTCTTCTGCAGCTGTGATGCCAATATCATCAATTTGCCAATTCTGAAGGCAACATTTCCATCGATCTGTCAGTTCTCAGTCGGTCCATACAAACCTATTGAGGCTGTTTTAAGATAAGATCAACGGCGGACCATGAACCTTGCAAACCTCTGACATGTCTTGATCTTTCTGACTTCAGGCAGATAATTGTAGGCGATAGTGCTGATCATATTGTTAGTGGTAGTCGATTAAGAGACCTAGGGACATATGTGAGCAGCATAGGCATTCAAAGCAATGGCAGGATAACATTACGTATTATATGTGAAGTTGGATCGCCATGGTTTTTTCAGGTGCTGACAACGTTTCTTGGCATATTGGTTTTTGGACCTTGGTATCTTTGTATTGAGGGTTGCAGATGGTGTAATAGCCTTGGTGCATTGGGATGTGTGAAGGAGATACAGATGCAGGACTGGGTGTAGGACTGTACTAGACCACGAATGCAGGTAACTGAAAGGAAGCATCAGTTGCTTTGTTGCATTGTAGGAAAATCTGAACTGTTCAGGAAATGATTTAGGTGGCATCAGAGAATCCCAGTTTGGTTTAGCACATAGTCTCTTGTGCGCTTAAGAGGGTCTTCTACATCCACTGGCACTCAGGCTGGAGTTGCTTCCTTCACTTCCACTAGCAGCTTGTTCTAGAACCTTTTAATCTGCCATTGCGGTGGCATGGATTCACATTGTTTCTGCAGAGTTTTCCATCTCTGCTCTTTTGCATGCTGTTTCTGCCTTCCATAAATGCCCTTTTTTGTGCTGTTTTCTGCTTCCACAGACGCCCTTTTCTGGTGCTGTCTCGGCTTCCATAGTCTGCCTGGTCTCTGCTTCCACAGATTGCCCCTTTATTTGTGGCTGTTTCTGCTCCACAGATAGGCCCTTTTTTGTGCTGTCTCTGCTTCCACAGATCCCTTTTTTTGTGCAAACTCTGCCTGTATACTATAGCCTCAGCTTCGGCACGTGCTCTTATGATCTTGGTTCACTGAGCGAAGAATATCATGAGATCGTGATTTTAGATTATCTTTTGGAATGCCAAGTAGAATTGGAAACACAGGAAGATGTTTTTCCTGCAGTTGTGTGGTTCCTTGACATTAATTTTGACTTAGTGTATCAAAATATCAGGTATCACTTTCCAAAATTAATGTGCAGGAAAGCTGAGCCAATCTGGGGTATTAAGCTTCTGTAAAACATCACAGTAATCGAACATTTAATTGTATAGTGTTCAACATAGCAGAGAGTTTGTCCTAGGGCTCCTCAAGTAGTGCTTCAAATACAAAAACACCTGTGAGAATGTGGGAGAATAACCTAAGCAGTTTTTCCCATTAGATCATTAACTTCAAAAGTATTTTCACTTTTTTATGCTTTTCAATATTCACCATTCTGACCATCCATGTAGATGAGTCAGGCGTTTGCATCTCTCACTAAGTTGTGGAGTAGGAATTCCTATCAACTTGCAGCTCTATCTGGGTCACTGTGAGTGGTTCTGCCTGCAGGCCATGTTGTAACACAGACAGGATATAAAATGGAGGGAATAGGATGACTTGCTATAAGAGTCCTATGCTGTGTTTGAGCTGTCCACTGTTATGCACACTGCAACACTGACGCTTTGCTTTGTCAACTGGAAGCTGATGTGGTAATCTCTGCTGAGTTGTGAGCTATCTGTGTTCTAAACCATCTTTTCACTATTCTGACTCCAATACGCTGACAGCAAGTGTAAAGTTCATCAGGCCCAAACAGTGACAACTCAACTGCTCCGGCGTGTATGAAGAACCAACAGGAGTTTATTCCAGGCTGAATCTTGTAGTTTACACCAAAGTAGTAGGTGAAAAGATGAAACTTTACAGAGCTGATGCAAGAGAATGAAGGGGATACGTGCTTGACTGAGAGAGAAAGATGGAGAATGCTAGAAAAGGGGGGAACCTAAAAATACCTCAGAGCCACATACGGGAAAGGGTGAGGGGGGAAAAAATTTTAAGGGAAAAAATTAAAGCTAAAAAAAATTTAACAATCCCAAAAAATAAAACCATGAAGTCAGGGGACATGCCCAATAAAACAAACAAAAGTTTCTGTAAAAAATGCCCATTTGAGTTTAATCATTATACCCTAAAAAGGGTTTTATCATATTCTAAAAAAAAAATGATGTGATGTTAAATTAAAGGATCTAAATTGGTTTTTTTTTGGGGTTAGCCCTATACCTTGGCTTGGTTCCGAAAAACTGTGATTGGTTAAAGGTGCACCCTTTCCTCAAACTAAAGGCCCTATAAAGGGAAACTGTATTAATTTATAAATTAGTTGTATCTAAACTTGAACAAGATCCTGGCTCACCATGTTGCCCCTTCTTTTTATCAAATCGTGGAGACTGAGAAGTTATTACAGAAATCTTCTACATCAGCAATTACGCCGTGTGGTCGGGAGCGGGGGCGGCGGGAGTGGGGGGGGGGGCAGCCTGCCGGCCCAAAAACATTTAAATTTTTCCCTGGCGCTATACACCGTGAATAATTGACATGTCACCCCCAACTCCATGCCCGCCGGAAATTTTGCGAGCGGGGGGAGGACCTTTAAACCTAGCTCTCTATGAGAAAAATTTGGAAATTTCCGAAAAGAAATTTGGGGCTATCTCGTCCCGGGATTTTTTCGCAGTAAAAGGGGCAAAAACGGGGCGAGATAAAGTCCCATTTTTTTAAGGGCCGTGTGAACATAGCCTTAAAAGCATGGGCCTGGCCAGTACTAAAAGGGGAGAAAAATGATGTAGAGGGCTGGAAGGTTTAAGGCCCAAAAGAAAGGCCCCGATGTACTAACTATCCGTGCTATATAGGGGGCAGAGTTGCCTATTACAAAAATTAAAATCAGGGGCCTTGGGTCAATGATTACCCAACACCAGCTGTGGCCATGAAGTGTGTAAGGAGATATATTGTCACATCAGGGGGAAGTTTTTCCTACTTTTTATTTTAACTTTGGGGAAAAGGTGTCCCTATTTTTATCCAAACCCAAATTGAAATTTTGGGTCGGGTTTTTTTGTATAAATTTCCCAAGGGCCAAAAAATGGACCATAATATGTGAAAATAGATAATTCTGGGCCCCCAACAGGGGCCCAGTTTTTTTTATTTCAATTTTGGGGGGCTTATTTTTTGCAGGGTTAAAGGTAAAAAAAATTTTTTAAATTTTTACATTTTTGGTATCATGCAGCGCAGTGTTTTAAAATGGTTAAACGGCAGAGATTTTGGGGCATGGGCGGACTGGGGGGTCTGGGGGCCCACAGGGGAGTTGACCCCCGGGGCCCCCCCCTACTGTACATGAAAATATTAAAACCCGGTCCCCTCCGGGGCATAATCCGCCCCATTTTACCACATAATACAGGTGCGAAACAGAACTGTATTGTGTAGAAAAAAAGCAAGTTAGTCCCACTTTTCTTTTTCTCACCCTATCATAGACACAGGGGTAATAGCTCCATCCCTAAACCCCCTCCACCCACATAAAATAT